>CM077153.1:151036326-151215423 GCA_039583875.1 Platanthera guangdongensis | reverse complement strand
CACTGCCCAAAGAAGAAGGAAAGGCCGCAGGGGCCATACATCCAAGCGAAGATCCCGCCCCCCGCGCCCGCCTCGACCAGCGGCTCTCCCCTGGTGGAGGAAGACGACACCTCTAGGTCGCAAGGAGAGAAGCAGCCCGCCATTAAGCCAGTGCCGAGAGGGCACCGCAACTTGGCTTCGCAGCGCCCTTTTTACGAGCTCGGCATTCCCCTCCTTCAGTGGGACAAGGAGGCGAACCGGGCCACAATCTCTACCCTGCCACCGAGATGGCTAGAACAGGAAACCATCAACGAGGAGGCCTACAACTTCTCGATCGGCCTTTATGCGCGGGAAGATGCCGCGATCTATGACGAGGAGGCCACGCGGATGCTTATTCATGAGAGAGAGCGGGCTCAGCTCCGTAGCTTAGAGCTGGCCCACATGGTGGATAGGCGGTGTACGCAGCTGGAGCGAAATGCCCCTCGCTTAAGAAGCTTGTTGATGAGAAGGAGAATGCCTGCCACCTTGCCCAGGAGGATGCAGAACACCAAAAGAGGAGGCGAACGCGACCGATGCTTGGTTGTCGCCACATCCCGTTTCCTCAAGTACGTTTCATCCCTTTCGCAGGATGCGGCGACGACCAAGCATCTAGGCTTCCATATCGCCACCCTTGAGAAGGAAAATGAGGTGTTCCAAGCGGGAGTGTGGGAGCTAGAAACCACAATCGCTACTCTGCCGCCGTCTAGCAGCAACTGTCAGCTTGCACAATACACCGAATACGAGCTGGAGGAGATGATGCGGAAGAATGTTGCTAAGGCTGCAAAGTATACTCTTCAAACGCTGCAGCGGGCGGGCCTCATCAGGAGCGAAGGCGCGGTATTTTGGCGAGTGAGGTGGTACCAAAAATATTCCTTCCGGTACCGAAGCCGGAGATAAGTCCTACTAGCCCCTCTAGGAGGACTTGCTGCCTGGGAGCTCGCCTCACTGAACCCCAGTGCCGAGCTTCTTTTGTATTTATTGTCTATGTTTTAATGTACACATGGGCTGAGTCCCCAACATATAACTTCTGTAAGTACTGAAACATGATTTCCTGAAGTGCTCGTCCTTGTTTGTGATGCTGTTTTTTTGAAATGTTCCAACTGTTTTCTCTGCACGCCTGCGACCTAGTTCCACCCTCCTACTCGCTGCCTCCGGACCTGTGTCCCGTTAGTGATATCATGCATCCATTTAGGACTTAGCTTAGGAAATATAGGGGTCTTAGTTAGCTGAACCGCGAATGGTGACTCGTCTCTTCAGTCCAATTCTCCTCACTGCCCGCGAGTAGAGAAGTGGGCCGGCTCGGCTTTGCACTCGAGCCACCTGGCTTCACACGAACTGGGCCCTATGAGGTCGTGACGCGGCCTAAGTTTTCGCGACCTCAGTCACTTTTCGGGCGATGAGCGATTATGTTTGGTCCTGAGAGCTCGCCTAGCTGAACCATAGTCTTGGCTCGCCGACCTGCTAGGGTCTCGGCTTTACACTCCTGGCTCGCCAACCTGCCGAGCTCATCCTGTCAACCCTGCATTTTTTTGCCTCCGAAGTTCGAGTACCTGGGTCCCTGCCTTAGATATCATCACGTTCGCCGAGACTCCCTGCCCTGCCAGCCAGTTAGGAGTCTGGGTAGACTCTTTCGAGTGACATCCACCCTGCCAGCAAGATGAGAGACTGGCAGTGGGATCTGCTTGGGGTCTAGGTACACTCTCTCGAGTGACATCTAGCCCTGCCAGCTAGATGTGAGCCTGACAGCGGGATCTGCTCGGGTCTGGGTAGACTCTCTCGAGTGACATCTTGCCCTGCCAGCTAGATGAGAGGCTGGCAGCGGGATCTGCACGGGGTCTGGGTAGACTTTCTCGAGTGACATCTAGCCCTGCCAACTAGATTATAGCCTGGTAGCGGGATCTGCTCAGGGTATGCTAAGTGAACTCTTCACCCGCTCACATGAATCATTGCAGGAGAATTGGGATATCAAGAAGCTTTATTAGAAAAGGACATCACTTACATGGCTCAAGGGTAAAAACTCTTCAAGTCATCACCACTCCAGGTGTGACTTAGGGTCTCGCTATAACACCCCTGATTTTCCGACAATTATTTAATCCTCGTTGACATCATAATGACGTAAGGGGCGTTACGTTAACGTGGAGTTGACGATGCATCAACGTTAGTGCGTTTTCGCGTCTATTCGGTCGAGTCGGTCAAATTCATGAATCCTTGTCAAAAATGGAAAATTTCACGTTTGGAAATTAAATTAATTAATTTTTGACATGCTCGTCAAGTTTTGTCGCGATCCGAGCGATATTCGAGCCTCGACGAATATCCGAAGTTTTGTAGAATTTATGTTCGTCGTAGACTTTGAAAATTTATATCTCCAGAACGACATGTCGGATTTTGATTCCATCTTCACCGTTGGATTCGTTGCGTCAGTGTTCGCCAACGGTGCGAATTTCGTTTAATTCAACGTGTGTTTGGGCCTCTAACTTGATCTCGTATTTCCTTCTTCAAAAATATATAATATGATTATTATAATATTAAAGCAATATTCAAAAATGAAAAGTACTATTCATTCCTAAAGTTTGACCAAGGGTATATTTGCAAATTTCACTATTCACCAGGGCAAAAAAGTACTGTTCATGCTTTAGTACTCGAGTAATTCTGCTGGTAGTTGTCGAGGAATCCCTGCTTGATCTCGAGTACTCCTATACTGTTCTCGAGTAATCCCTGCTTGATCTTGAGTACTTCTAATTTTGTACTCGAGAACTCAGCAATCCCTTCCCGAGAACTTCTGAAGTAGTTCTCGAGAACTCTAAATTTGTTCTCGAGAAATCCTGTGCTGCTCTTGAGAAATCCGTTTCAGCCTATTTTCGGGCACTATTTTGAGGGTAAGAATGACATCAAATAAAAATATGGTCAACATGAAATTTGTTTTTCTCGACGAGATCTACAACTTTCATGTTGATCACTTTTCGATTTGATGTCATCTTAATCCTCTATTTTCATTTTCCGCACACCCACACATAAATTATCCGTCTCTTTCCTGTTTAGACAAAAGAATATATATATATAAATATATATATATATATATATATATATATATATATATATATATATATATATATATATGTATGTATATGTAAATATTCTTAAACTTAAGGATAAATAGATAAACTTCATCTTCTTTCTTAAGTCTTGACCGAACCAGAGAGCGAGAGTGACGGTAGAGTTCTAAGTTCGTGAATCTTCCGGTGGCCGCCGACGGAGCTCCGATGCTCGAAATTTCCAACCGATCATAGATCTGGAAAGCTCTCAGCGAGAGCTCCGACATCATGGTAAAATCTTCCCCTTTCCTTGATATTTTCTCGTTAGAGTTTTTGGCCGTAACCTCTATTTCAGCTATTTCTTGTTAGATTTCGACTTCCATTGTCTTCTTTAGCTCGATCTGCGACAAGGAGTGGTTCAGAGGATCTCTCTGGTAAAATCGAGACAAGTGGTGTTCTTGCTCCCCCTCTTGCTCATTTCTTCTAATTTTTTGCCATATTTTGTTGAGTTTGTCATGTTTCAACTTCATAGAAACTTGTCCTTAAATTCTAATTTTTTTTCCTTGAATTGTAACTTGTTTCCCCTAAAACCATACTCCCAATTTTTATTCCGTATAATCGGTAAACAAATTTGGTTGTCGTGTCATTTTAACTATCGAGTCATGTTGATCGTTATGACACCTTGTGAATCTCGTTGTTTTGATTAAACTTCACTTTGCTTGACCTTGAAATGTCCATATGCAGTCCACATTGTTTGTTGACCGTGAGTCTGTAATGAATAAAAGAAACTCTGCATGCATGATTATGTAACTAAAGAAACACAGATGGACTGTGCGTGTTGGGGTTTCTCCATCGGCATACTGCCTTATGGTTGAGTTTGTGCGCGTTGTGGACTTTCATCCCGGTACATTACCTTAGCTTGGTCTGTGCGCGTTGGGGTTTCTCCCTCGGCATGGTGCCTGTTGGTTGGATTTGTGCGTGTTGTGGACCTTTTCCCAGACACAGTACTCTTTATTGTTGAGCTGATCAGTCTCATTTTTTTTATTGATGAATAACATGAATATTAATGAAAGATGAAAGTTTGAACTTCTGATGTTTGGTACTCTATTCTTCCTGTTGATGTGATTAGTCATTCCTGCTCGACTAGATTTTCTGTCGCTTACTTTTACTCTACTGTTGACCTTTATTGCAGTCGTTTTATAGATTTCCTTCACTTTGAGGTTTTTTTGGTCTGCATTTACTTTTTTGCATCATTTGTAGCTTACTTCTGAGGTGTTTTTCTTTTGAATGCCTCAGGATCAGAGCAGTAGCAGGTTTAGCTAACCGTGTTGTGCTTCTGGTGCTGTGGGTTGCTGCGGCCGTTTGTTTCCACCTCATAGCTTTAAGATAGTTGACTTTGTTTAGACTTGTCAGATTTTATTATGGGTTCATATACGTTGATGACACCCATAGTATTTGTCTTTTTCTGTAATAGACTACTTGCTGCTTTTACTGCTATTACTTTTTACCTGTTTATACTTGCTCTCTGGGAAGGTTTTATGTTAGGATGCATTTAGTTATTTTAAAGTATACAAAACTGCATTCTAGAGTATTGACATGACATGACTTTTTAAATGCAAAATCTACTACTTTTAAGCGCTATAAAGTCTTTTTATTTATATTAAATGTAGAAGTCATATCATCATTATAATATGCTAGACCTTCATTTTCATATAGGATAACAAATAAATCAACTCAGTATTTTCCTCCGCATAAAACTTATATATCTTCTCACCTATGGACTAATGATCCACCCGATCGAGGGACACAGTCAGTAACTCAAATAACTTATATGTATTGTTTTTAACTTAATTTCATAAATCTTTTACATGAAGTAAATGTGAGGACGAGCCGCTTGAGTGTCTGCAGTTGTCCCCTACACGGCGTGACATCACGACGCGTATTTTCTCTACTCTGAAGTATTTTTGAATACGAAGAAAATGCGGGCTGTGACAGTTGATATTAGAGGGTGGTTTTACAAGAGGGTTGGTTGGTTTGGCAAGCCAGTCAGGCAACTTTCCCTTAAGCAAAACTCTAATCGTATCATTTCATTGCATACACACACTGATATGCCATTAGTAGATCTTGATGGAAGCATGAAAACTACACTCAAGTATGATAAGAAGTATACGGGGCATATTATGTAGTATGGGATGCATAATATGTGTTTGTATATGAATCCATCATAGGTGGCAACATGTGACGGTTACGTAGTATGAGATGCATAACCATCATCACATGAATGCCCATTAGCACGTTTTACTTTTTCGTTACATACAATATTATGTAGTATAAGATGTATAACATTGTATGTGTACACCGATCATAACATGCACTAAGTCCTTTTTAGAATGCATAGCACTGCATACATAATATATCATCGCATAAGCACACGTGCCAAGTTAAAGATCTGCATGATGACATATGTACACACATGATTTGAAACGAAATTTAAACATTCATGCATTCATATTATAGGCACAAGTTAGAAGCATAACATCATTTTATGATTTTTCCCAGAGCAAGGTAACAACAAGAGCAAGTATCTATTCGTTTTCGATCTGATCCGAGTTTGTTTGTTACTGATATGATCTGAGTCAGGGTATTCGAGTTTTTTAGCTTCGATGTCTTAAGCTAGGTCTTTGATAAGTCGTTTGCTCGTATCTGTAGAATATGACCCCGAAGCAGTTTTGCTAAGGGAATATTTTCCCAGTTTGAGATGTCTTAGGCAAGGTTTGACTAGATATCTGTTAGTTCTATAGAAGTGCCGCCTAAACGCATTGCGACGAGGTCGACTCCCCAGTCGGAGGGTGAGTCTTCTGGTGCCCAGAGCAAAGCAGTGATTGAAAGGCTACGATAGAGTAATGAGGCCTTGACAAGGCAGATGGTGGACATGCAATCGCAGATACAATCATTGTTGGCTGTCGTCGTCGGGCAACAGACTAGAGCGCAGGACCCTGTTGTGGATTAAGCAGTTCCTACTCCTCATGCTGCTCTAGTTCCCCCAGTTGCACAACCACTAGAGATGAATTTCATTTCTCACTTCCAGCGACTAAGACCTCCTTTGTATGATGGTAGGGCATACTTCATGGCGTTGGATGATTGGATCATCGCCATCGAAGAGATGTTTTCTTATTCTGACATTTCCTCGAGCAGAATGTGATGATTGCGGCGTACCTGCTCAAGGGACTCGCGAAGAGTTGCTGGATTAGAGAAAATGAGAATCTTATTGATGGGTGGTAAGTAATATTTACCAATATTTTTATTATAATATTTAGTTTTAATTAATCATATTTTATTTATTCTGGTTAATAAATTATAACTTTTTGATATTTGTTAAATAATTTAAGTCTTATTTATTTTTGTAGGATTTATAACAATTTTTAGTATTTATTTTAGTTTAATAATTAATATAAAATTAATAATAATTTATATATTTTCATTTATAAATCATTTATTTTATATTTTAGTTTAATAATTTAACATATATTTATTTTTGTAGGTTTATTGACGTGGTCGCGCTCCCGACGTTTTCAAAAGAAATATTTACCGAAGTCGTCATGTTGGCCGAGCAATTCATGCAGTCTACATGAAACCAAGTCAAAGTCTCGCTACACTCGTTCAAGCCGATCAAGCGTTTCATGTCACATCCACCCATTCAGCTCTTCTTCATGCAAGCTCATGACAAATATATTATTATGCATTGATGCTGCCACGCCATCATCGCCAACTCTCAAAATGACCGACGGCAAGCAAGTCTTCGACATTCAACTATTTTCATCTTTCTCATGCACAACGCCATCGCCATCACCTTTTCATGTCAAAGTCGCCACCTCATCATACAACCTACATCACCACCCTTTTCTCTCTCTAAAAACCGTCACAGTTAAATACATGCACTTTATTATTATTACTATAACCATTTACTTCCCTTTTTCATTATCTCCTCCCTCCATTTACCTCCTCATAAATATTTGATAAATATTTGATGTTTCAACTTCATCTTAATTTTAGTAATTATGTCCACCATTCAACTCCTCTTTATAAACTATGAAACTCCCCCATTTAATTTGGTTGTTTTTTTCATATATTTCATTAATATTTAATTATTATTACCACTTTATTTTCCTCCTCTTACCCTTGGCATTCTAACCTTTCATGTGTCTTTCATCCTTTCTTTTTTTCCTATAAATAATGGCCAAGGGGGAATGATGAGGGGAGTCCACCATTGGGGTTGAAAATCGGTTTGGGTGACTTATTTTCGGGATATCTTTGGAGTTAGTTTTATTTTATGCAATTTTGTTTTATTTGCAATATAGTTTAGATTTTTCTTTTCATGCAATTGTACTCTTTTATTTCATAGTGATAAAATGTATTTTTCAATTATGAGTAGCTAAATTTCCATAAGTACTTGATCATGATGAAGCTTGGAGTAAAATAAACTCTTCTTTTCTTTATCAAATGTCTTGTTCTTAATTTTGCTCGCTTACGATTTATCTTTGATTTATATTTCGTCGAATTCATATTTCGCGGATATATTTTTCGATCCAAGATCCATATCCTAAATGACTGAGAGGTTGCGTATACAAGTAGATCACTCAAAGATAAAAGGAGTTGCATGCACTCCTCGAGAGAGGACGACATAAATCCTCCGGATTGGAGTCAAATCCAATAGAGTGGTTCACCGCCTAAAGCAAGCTTAGGGGTTTCGACTGGCCGAGAGGTCTTAATCGATCAACCTAAGGTTAGTCAAAAGCATGAGCTCGAGAGAGACGCTTTTGTACTTAGGAACTTCCACGGTCGAGTGAGCAATTTAAGAGTCTTGCGTACTTTATGTTTATGAAGGTTCATTTTAATCCAATGGGATTCTAGATCAAGTGTTATCTTTTTGTTTGTTTTCTAGCTTTAGTTTTAATTTACCTTCAATTTATATTCCGATAAAATAATATCAATTTGCGTGAGTAGAAGTACTCAACAGGCCCCGAGTCTAATACGACATTTTCTATACTATATTTTGATAGGCGTGCTTGCCTATTTCGGGATTATAGTTTGGATACATTTTAAAACTATAAAATTCCTCATCAATGGGTGCTCTTAGGATTCATTCAAGAGTATGTTACAGAAGAAGTTTTTGCCATCGGTTGAGCAAGACCGTTTAATGAACAACTTTTTACACTTGAAGTAGAGGCAACTCACTGTTAGTGAGCACGAGATCGAGTTTAGCAAGCTCAGTCGTTTCACCCCAGATCTGGTTGCATCCGAAGAAGGCCGAGTAAAGCATTTCCTGGGTGGTCTGAGGTATGAAATCCAGCAGTTGGCTAGCGCATACAAGTCTGAGACCTTTGCAGAAGTAGTCAAAGCTGCCTTGAAGGTTGATGCGATAGAAAATGCGAAGAACCGGGGATTGCATGCGAAGAAGGACAAGAGGAAATCTGATGATGGTCGAGGTACTAGGGCATCTGGCCCTGCAGTGAAGAAGGATCAAAGGGTAGCGTGTAGCTTCTATGGTAAGCCAGGACATCCTTTTGAGAAGTGCTTTAAGAGACTGGATGCGCAGAAGCTGCCTCTGGTGCACGCGATCCAGGATACACCAAAGGGAGGCCCTGTCTGTACTTATTATCAGAGGAGTGGGCACGATGTGGCCCGTTGTCGCAAGAAGGCTGAAGCTTGTTTTTCTGCAGCCAGAAAGGGCACATGAAGGCTAATTGCCCGCAGAGCTAGCCTGCGCTGCATGCAGTTCCGTTGCAGACTGTACCGTCGCCCCGCCTCTCGTAGATAAGGGAAAAAGAAAGTTGAATGTGATGACCAAGGAGGAAGCCCAATCTTCGAATCAAGTGATCTTAGGTTTGTCTCTGACTCAGCTAGTAATCCCTTTTGGTATATTTATAGTTTCCGCATTTTAGTTACGCGTGCTGTGTTTAGGTGAATTTAAGGTGAAGAATAAGTGGACGTGCGTTTTGATCGATTCGGGTGCTACTCACTCCTTTGTGGAAAGGAGTTTTGTTGACCGACATCGCTGGGCTCTCGACCAGTTAGACACCTCCCTAAACGTCAAATTCCCTTTGGGAGAGCTGGTGATGTCAAGTCAGGGTATCCAAAAATGCCCCATCCTCTTAGGTGGTTTTTTAGCCTTTGCGGATCTGAAGGTGCTAGATTTGGATGACTTCGATGTGATTTTGGGCATGGACTGTCTGTCCAGCTATGATGCCGACATTCAGTGCAAGCACAAGTGCTTGGATTTTAAAGGTGACAATGGCCATCCCATCAGTGTGTATGGTTTGCCGCGTTAGGAATCTCCGATCATTTCTGCGGTGCGTGCTCGCAAATTTCTAGAGACTGGCTGTGATTCTTTTCTTGTCTTTGTTTTTGTTCTGGGAGCTGCACCAGTTGAGCCTCGGGTTCTGTGGTGCATGAGTTTTCAGATGTTTTTCTTGTTAGTCTTCCTGGTCTTCCTCCTGAGAGAGAGGTGCAGTTTGTTATAGACCTTGAGCCAGACACTCATCCTATTGTAAAGGCACCGTACCGCATGGCGCCGTATGAGTTAGAGGAGTTGCGTACTCAACTGGATGAATTATTGCATTGCAGTTTTATTAGACCCAGTTCTTCCACCTGGGGTGCACCCGTGCTCTTTGTGAAGAAAAAGGATGGAACGATGAGGCTATGCATAGACTATCAAGAGCTAAATAAGGTGACCATTAAGAATAGATATCTGTTGCCTAGGATCGATGACTTGTTCGATCAGTTGCGAGGTAGTTCCGTGTTCTCGAAGATTGACCTCCGTTCAGGTTACCATCAATTAAGAATCCGGGAGTCAGACATTTCACGAATTGCTTTTCGTTCCCGATATGGCCACTTTGAATTTCTAGTAATGTCATTTGGATTAACGAACACACCGTCAGCTTTTATGGACATGATGAACCAGGTGTTCAAGGATTTTTTGGATAAATTTGTGGTTGTATTCATTGACGATGTCCCGGTATATTCTAGAAATGCAGAAGGGCACGCATTGCACTTGCGCTTGGTCTTGTCTACCCTGAGGGAGCATAAGCTGTATGCAAAGCTTAGCAAGTGCGAGTTCTAGTTGTCTCAGGTGTGATTCCTAGGACACCTTGTAAGTAAGGACGGTATCTCAGTGGACCCCACGAAGATAGCCACAGCCTTGGATTGGAAGAGACCGACATTGCCTAAGGAGATAAGGAGCTTCTTAGTGTTGGCAGGTTACTATAGAAGATTTGCGAAAGGATTCTCTGTGCTCTCTGCGCCATTGACCAGGTTTACGCAAAAGAGTACAACTTTTGTTTGGAGTGATGCCTGTGAGAAAGCTTTTCAAGAGCTCAAGAGGAGATTGTGTTCTTCTCCAGTTTTGGCATTGCCGGTGGAAGGAGTAGAGTATACTGTTTATGTGGACACCTCGCGAGTTGGACTCGGTTGCGTGTTGATGCAGGACGGTAAAGTGATTGCGTATGGATCGAGACAATTGAAGGTACATGAAAAGAATTATCCTACGCACGACCTGGAATTTACTGCCATCATTTATGCCTTGAAGTTGTGGAGACATTTTCTGTATAGAGTGTCGTGCAAAATTTATTCGGACCACAAAAGTTTGAAATATGTCTTCACTCAGAAGGAGTTGAATTTACGCCAGCGTAGATGGCTGGAATATGTTGCGAACTACGAAGTCGATATCCTTTATCATCCCGGTATGACCAATGTAGTAGCGGATGCATTGAGCCGGAAGCCCACACATATCTTTAACCTCTCTATGTAATCCCATGTTGAAGAGTTTTTTCTCATGGACATAACCGTAGGGAATAGCGCTTCGCCGAGTAGCTTAGAGGTGGGAGAGGCTTCGTGGATTACCCTCAATAGGCTACATCAGAAAGATGATCCTGATTTGCAGCACCTCCGCAGTAGGACTGAGAAAGGGGAATTACCTGACTTTTCAATTGATGACGGTGGTACCCTAAAGTACCGCGACAGATATTGTATTCCCGCTGTTGGGGACATCTGAGCAAGAATATGCAGTGAAGTGCGTGGTTCAAGTGTTGCTTATCATCCTGGTTCCACGAAAATGTACAGAGATTTGAAGCAGATTGTTTGGTGGTCAGGTATGAAGAACAACATCACAAGATTTGTATCTGAATATTATACCTGTCTGCTTGTCAAAGCTGATCATAGAAGACCAGGTGGTAAGTTAACACCTTTAGACATACCGAGTTGGAAATGAGAGAGTTTATCCACAGATTTCATAATCGGTTTGCCGAGATCTCCCCGAGGGCATGATGCAGTGTGGGTTATCGTGGACAGACTAACTAAGTATGCCCACTTTGTCCCTTTCAATATTGATTATTCTATGGAAAAGATAGCTGAGCTTTATCTGGACGAAGTTATCAGACTGCATGGTGTACCTACGAGTATTGTGTCAGACCGAGACTCCTAGTTCATGTCTCGTTTCTAGCAAAGCTTGCAAGGAGCTCTAGGTACTGACTTTGGGTATTCTACTGCCTATCATCCTCAGGCAAATGGTCAGATGGAGAGAGTAAATAAGATCTTGGAGGATATAATTAGATGCTATATTTTGTACCATGGTGGGGCTTGGGATAAATGCCTCAGACTGATGGAGTTCGCGTACAACAACAACTATCAGGAGAGTTTGCAGATGACGCCCTTTAAAGCTTTATATGGAAGGCGTTGTCGAACTCCCCTACTTTGGGTAGAAGTTGGTGAGAATCCGTTGCTTGGACCAAAAGCACTGGAGGATAAGAGTACTTCAGTAATGCATATTCGTGAAAAGCTGAGGTTGGCTCAGGAGCGATATGAAAAATATGCTAATCAGCTCAGAGTTGATCTGGAATTTACAGTTGGGGACTTAGTATTTCTGAAGGTCTCTCCGATGCCAGGTGTTAAGAGATTTTGAAGGAAGCATAAGCTAGATCCCAGGTATATGGGACCTTTTCAGATTCTGGAGCGCATTAGAGTTTCTGCCTATAGACTGGAATTGCCTGATTCTTTCTCTGGTGTTCACGACGTGTTTCACGTGAGCTAGTTGTGAAAGTGTGTTCATAATGATCGTAAAGTACTCGATTCGGTGCCCCAGATTCAGCCCAACCTTACGTATGTCGAAGAGCCTGTCCGTATTCTGGAGACGCAAGATCGTGTGCTAAGAAATAAGACAATTCTGATGGTTAAGGTTCTCTGGCACAATCAGGATGCTAGAGGTGGAACTTGAGAATTGGAATTCGCAATGAGAGAATCTCATCCTCAGCTGTTCTTCTAGTCTTCCCTGGTTAGTATTCTTGTTAAATGAATTCTCCTATCATGTGTCTCCCTCTGCCCTCTTGGTTCGTTTCGTGCTCCAAGTTTCGGGACGAAACTTACTTTTTGGAGGGGTGACTGTAACGCCCTTGATTTTCCGACAATTATTTAATCCTCTTGTTGACGTCATAATGACGTAAGGGGCGTTACATTAACACGGAGTTGACGGCGCGTCGCCGTTAGTGCGCTTTCGCGCCTGTTCGGTCGAGTCGGCCAAATCCTTGAATCCTTGTCGAAAATGGAAAATTTCATGTTAGGAAATTAAATTAATTAATTTTTGACATGCTTGTCAAGTTTCGTCGCGATCCGAGCGATACTCGAGCCTCCGCGAATTTCTGAAGTTTTGTAGAATTTATGTTCGCCGTAAATTTTGAAAATTTATATTTTCGAGAATGGTACGTCGGATTTTGATTCCGTCTTCGCCGTTGGATTTGTAGCGTCAGTGTTCGCTTATGGTGCGAATTTTGTTTAATTCGGCGCGCGTTTGGGCCTCCGTTTTGATCTCGTATTTCCTTATTCAAAAATATAAAATATGATTATTATAATATTAAAGGACTATTCAAAAATGAAAGCCGACCGAGGTGATGGCCGTAGAGGAGGCTGAGTAGGAGGTCCTTTTTTCGGGAGAGGGGGACGCGAGAGAATGGGGAGAGCAGTCTAGTGTGTAGGCTGCAGAAAAGGTGGTGCGGATGGAAGTTCTCACCCTTGGAGGCAGGGTGGAGAAGGTGCGCGTTAGCAGGGGGATGTCCCCAATGGACCAAGAGAGGATGCTGGAATGGATCTAGAAGAACGTGGACATCTTCCCTTGAAGCGTAGCGAAGATACCAAGGATCAATGTGATGTTTCCTGCCACCGCCTTAACTTGAACCCGGAGGCTCGCCCCATCCAGCAGAAGAAGAAGTCCATCACAAACAAGCTGGTTGAGCCCATCAGGGAGGAGGTGGCCAAGCTCTTGAAGTCCGGGTTTGTATCCGAAATTCAACACCCCGGCTGGGTCTCCAATGTTGTAATGGTAAAAAAAAAAGGAGACGACCGGTGGAGAATGTGTGTTGATTTTTCTTTTCTTAATAAATCATGTCCCAAGGATTATTACCCCTTGCCCCGAATCGACGCGCTGGTTGACTCAGCCGTCGATTTTCCTATAATGAGTTTTTTAGACACTTTTTCAGGTTACCATCAGATCAGGATGCACCCCATGATGTAAAATATATCTCCTTCATCACCAGGGATGGGTTCGACTGCTATAGGATGAAGCATTTTGGGCTGAAAATTATAGGGGCGACCTACCAAAAGATGATGGATCGGGTCTTCCAGGATCAAAAGGGAAGGAACCTCGAGGTGTACGTGGATGAGTTGATGATCAAAAGCCAGGAGGTGGACTCCCACCTCTAGGATCTGGAGGAAACCTTCAGCACCTTGGACAAATACAATATGATGTTGAACCCATTGAAACTTGTTTTTGTGGCCAGTAGGGGCAAGTTCTTGGACCATCTTCTCACCCCCACAGGGGTGGAGCAAAATCCCGATAAGGTCAGGGCAATCATAGAACTGGGGCCACCTCAGAATGTGAAGGAGGTCTAGCGGCTGACGAGAAAGTTGGCAGGGCTCAGCAGGTTCCTTTCCCGGGCTGGGGAGAAGTGATCTTCCTTCTTAAAAGCATTGAGGGGAGGCAAGAAGTTTGAATGGACTGAGGAATGTGAGGAGACGTTCCAGGCCTTGAAGAGGCAGTTAACTCAGGCCCCCTGCTCCAAGGGATAAAGGAGGGGGAGAATCTATCTTTATATCTTGGGGTCGCAGCAGAGGCCTTGAGCTCCGTCCTGGTTCAGAAAGAGGGGAAGAGGCAGCTGCCCATATACTATATGAGCAGGGTCTTGAGGATGGCAGAGTTCAGATATCCGATCTTGGAGAAGCTGGCCTTTGCCCTGGTCATCTCGTCTCAGAGGCTTAGACCGTACTTCCAGGCACACTCCATCAGAGTTGTGACTGACCATCCCCTCTACAACATCTTTGAGGGGGTGGAGCACTCGGGAAGGTTGGAAAAGTGGTCAGTGGACCTGAGTGAGCTCGATATATCTTTCTTCCCACATCTCTCGATCAAGTCTCAGGTGATGGACAACTTCCTTGCTGATTATGTGGCAAGGTGGTGGAGGCAGAACTCACTCACCTAGTTCCCTAGAAGGTGATGGTGGATGGCGTGTCGGGAAGAGATTCCTTGGGGGTGGGGGTGATCTTGGAGAGCCCCCAGGGAACGAAGATCAAGCAAACAATGGTGGTGCACTTTCCCATCACTAATAACCAGGCTAAGTATGAGGCCGTGATAGCAGGGTTGTGCCTGGCCAGGGAGCTGGGGTGCAAGATGTAGAGGTCCTCACTGACTCCATGATGGTGGCCTCCCAGATCAACGAGGAGTTTGAGGCGAGGGAACCTACTCTCCAGTTATACTTGGCAAAGGCGAAGGGGGTCATCGATATGTTCCAAACCTTCTCCATCCGACATGTGTCATGGAAAGAGGACAAACAGGTTGATCAGCTGGCCAAGCATGGTCCCAGGGTGTAAGGTACCATCACTAACCTGTTTTGCACGTCCATCCAGGAGGGGGAGCTGATGGAGGTAGACCAACACCTCTCGTGGATGGATCCTTCACAACATTCCTATCTATAGGAGAGTTCCCGGAAGGGGTGGATAAGAAGAAGTTCAACCACAAGTCGACATATTACCTCATGCGCGATGGACAGTTATATTGGAAGACTCTATCGGGGATGTTGGCACGTTGTATGGCCGAGAGGGAGGTTTAGAGGATCTTGGAAGAGGTCCATTCAGGGGAGTGTGGAAACCACTAGGGGAGCAAAACTTTGGAAGGAAGAATAGTCCAACATGGGTACTTCTGGTCGTCCCTAAGTCAGGACGCAGTTGATTTCACAAGGAAATCTGAAAGTGGTGGTATGCACTGATACCACCAGTGAGGTTAGACTGTTTAACTCTAGCGGGGGGGGGGGGGGGTGGTGAATAAAGTGTTTTAAAATCTTATCAGATTTTTATTTCAGAGTTAATGATAGTGATACTTATAAGTATAATCAGAATGTGTAGAAATAAAAGCTAAACTACACAACAAACAACACACAAAAAATTATGATAACATCACAGACGACACAAGAATTTTATAGTGGTTCCCCTAAAACTTGGGTACATACACTCTTCTACCACCCTGGTAGGAATCCACTCATGGTTTTTTGATCAGGTGCCCTATCACCAATCAGGTTTTTGTTCAGGTGTTTGTCACCACAAGATCTGCTTCAGGTAGATCAGGAAACCCTTTAGGCTTTTGATCAGGTGCCTAAAAACCAAGTCAAGTCTTTTGATCAGGAGACTTGCAACCAAGTGGTTAACTTTTGAAGGGAGCTATAACCCTGTGTACAGTGGGGTGAAATAAATAAACAAGTTGTCTTCTCTTTTCTCAGAGCAACAGAGAAGATTTGTGGATCCTTGATGGTGTCAAAGCTCCCCCTGAGATGAAGATTTGTTCAGGAAGAATGGAAGCTTTGCATGGTGAGTAGGTCTTCTTGAAAATATCTCCAGAAAGCTGTAGATAGATAGAAATAGATTGTCTCTTTTTAGCTTGCTGGATGAAGAACACTTGATGAAGACATTAAGAGCCTTTTTCTTGAATAATTTCTGGTGCCTGTCTTATTCTCTTTTTGTTTTGCTATTCCTGTTATTTATTTTCGATTGAAAGAGAAGAATATGTTTTATATATCTCTGTCTAATTTCTCCTTTGAATTTGAATTGTCTGCATTGAATGCTGACTGCCTGGATAATGGAAATCCGACTGGAAAGAATATTGCGTTGATGGATTTCCCCAACTATCCTATTAAAAACGACAAGTAATAATCCTGACGAATACCATAATCAATGCTGTCACTAATGACTATTTTTAGAGAATATAAGCATTGATTATTCAAGAATTACTGCAATAGAATAAGGACAAAAAGAAGGGAAAATTCCAAGTCTGGAACTGCATAGCAATCGTCGAGCAGAGAACAGATTTCGTCAACCTGAGTCCAAAGTTCGTCGAGTTGCGAAATCTTGTTCGTCGACCTGGGAATCCTTGTTCATTGACCTAAGAACTAAGTTCGTCGACCTGAGATCAGCTAACTGCATTCTGTGAAGAACTTCTCATTTCTGTGCTCTAAGTTCGTCGAGCTGATAATGAAACTTCGTCGACCTGAGTTCAGAGAAAGGATTCTGGACTTAATGTGTTGAAGTTGATCACCCAGAATTCGTCGACCTGAGCTCGAATATCGTCGAGCTCAACTCAGAGAATTTACTCTGAGTTCGTCGAGCGGAGCATTACTTTCGCCGAACTAACTTTCCTGAACTTGATTTTCTTCTAAGTCCGAGTCTTCTGCAGTCTTCTGTTGGTTGGTCCATGTGTGGTTGAAACTAAAGACTTAGCCTAAACTCTAGGACATAGACATGACCCTGGCTATACATGATGGGTCAATGATCCTAGTTAGTGAACTTAGCCCAAATCAAACTAGAGATCCAACAATCTCCCCCTATTTGGGTGAGGTCACTAATAGAAAATGAAATAAAAACATTCACATAGCAGAAAAATATATCTGGCAGGAAAAATTTAAAACATGCAACAGATATTTACAATATAGCTTTGTAAAAGTAAATAAACAAAGAGTTTTGGATCAACAGAAAACTAAACAGAATATAAGTCAATTCTTTTTCTTCATTTTATCTTTTTGCCTATCTTCCTTTCCTTTGTCAGCAGGTTGAGTAAATTTGATTTCTCTGTTAGGATTAGCAACTTGACTCTTGGTCATAGTCATATCAGCAGCTCCAATGATGTTGAGAGATGTGGCTCTAGGCACAACAGCTTCTGGGTGTAGATTCATATATGCATATACATTAAAGAATTTGTTAGCCTTTGCATACCCATTTAGTTCTTCTTTCCTGCATTTAGACATAGTGGAGTACTGAGATGCATCCTTTCCTTCAGCTTTAGCCTTGTTTATCAGTGATAATCCAACCAATTCTTGGAACCTTACCATTCTAGCAGTAGTAGCTATTTCAGGATCCTCAAATGGAATGGGAGGAGACTCTGGCTTCTTAGGACTGTCAGCTTTAACTGGTTTAGGGACTTGCTGTTACTGTTGCTAAGGTTGTTGTTGTTGATGTTGATGCCTGTTGGAAGGATACCTCTGCTGGCTGCTTTCTTGAGAGGATGAGGATCTACCATGTTGTCTTTGTTATGTTTGAGAAGGATAACTCTGAGAAGTAAGTCCTGAAGCACCAGCAGCAGGTGGAGGAGGAGGAGGAGGTGGTCCTTCCCTATGCTTCTGAGGAGGAGGAGAATATCTTCTGCTTTTCTTTTTATCCTTCTGCTGATTCTTGGATAGCCACATCCAGGCTGGCATTCCAGGATAGGGAGTAATTTTCTGGAGAATGTAATAAGGAATGTCATGATTTGGATTAGGCTTGGGGGCAGCAGCTGGAGGGGTTTTCCTTTTCTTTGAAACTTTCTTCTTTTTAGTAGAGGGGCTATCATCAGAATCATCATTGTCTTCATCATCTTCTTTGTTAGAGGAGGATCCCTGAGTATTATCATACAAATCATCTAGAGCCTTTAGAAGATTTTTTTTAACTAACTTTTCAGCCTGAGGTTGAGCTTGAGGTACTAGAGCTGGAGCTGGAGGTTTTGGTGCCTGAGGCTCTTCAATAACTATTATATTTTCAATAATTAAAAAATTTTCTTCTTCTGTATCTGCCATTCTGATTTCATCCAAATCTAGAAGAGGACTGTCATCCATTATATATGTTGGAGCAGAGATGACCACTGGATAAGAGATAACTTTGAAAGAAGATATTGTTGGAGTCTCTGAAACAACAAAACTGTCCTTGAGTTGCTTAGCAACTGTGGGACTGATAGGTGTTGTATAGGGAACAATAGCCAGGCATGGCTTTAAGCAGACAGATGGAAGAGAACTGAATAAACTGAATCAAAAGAATTCAACAAATTGAATAAATCCACTGTGGGATTGACAAAGAAATCACCAACAATTATTATGCAATCACCAACAGTTATTATTTCTGTATCCTCTATAACTATATCTATATCTTGAACTATATAAATATCTGTATCTGAATCTGTAACTACTGTAACTACTGCTGCTACTGCTGAAGCTAGAGGGGCTTCTTCATTGAGCATCTCCCCCTGCCTGATTTCAGCAGGAGCTGGAATCAGACCCCTAGTTGAAGAAGAAGGGAGAGAGGAAGCAGCAAGGAGAGCAGCAAGGGAGAAAATAGAATTAGCAAGAGGTGTAATGTCCTCTGCTATAAGGGTCCTAATCACTGGAGTAATGTGCTCCAGAATGGTAGACAAAGAAGGGGAAACTGAATCCATAAACTTAAGGGGAGTTTGAGTGGATACAGAGAGAGAAGCAGAGGGAGTGACATCAGGGAGGATGTCATCCTGAGGAGATGATGGTGAAGGTATGGTGTTGGACTGGGAATGTTATGAACAAGTGAAGTGGGTGTAGATGGTGGTGAGGTGAGTAGATTAAATGTGGGGGATGACAGAAATGTGTCAGGGTTGATGTTTTGGAGGTGGGATGGTAGAGAAGATTGAGGGGGTGTGATATGGAGTGGAGAGTGAGGAGGTGTTGGCATATGAGTTGGTGAAGGGATTGAGATGGCTGGTTGTTGCATAGGAGGAACTGAAGAAGATGGTTGGGTAGATGGAGGAGTCATTGGGGGAATGGATATGGTTGAAGAAGGAGATGGTGGAGGAACTTCTTCAGAACTAGGGTGGGGAGTGACTGTATCAGCCCTTGTTCCCTCAGAAGGCCTGGAGGAGGAGGAAGCCTGGGATGGGTTTGTGATCCTCCTCTCCCATCTGCCAAATAGGGCAGAGGTTAGCCTCTTTGAGGCATTTATGAACACTAGTGTGGAAACCAGATATCCAGAAGCCTTTTCTTGTAAGAATATCCCCAGTACCCGGTCAAAGTAGACCTCTTTCTTGTTGTTCTTATTCTTAATCAGATCAAACAGTAACTTTCTCCAGTTAATTCCTTTCTTATCCACCAAGGCAGCCATCACCAAAAATTGGTGCCTTGTGATATAGTCATGTGCTATATGCTTGCCTAACAGCACTTTTCCGATGACATCAGCTAAGAACTTGTATTCAACCGACAAGTTCTTTTTCAGTAGTTTGTTAGGGGTATCTCCACAATGACACATTCTAATCAACGTATTATTATACTCCTCAGAGTCCATCTCTATGTCATCAGCCTCATTTAATAGACCGAAAATGTCGGTTAGTATAGTTGGAGAGAGAGAAATCTGGTTACCAGAAATAGTTCCAGTCATGTGGTCTTCTGTTGTGGAGGAAAAGACCCATTCTTTAATTTCAGTCATCACTATCTTGATTCTTTGAGTCATAAACTTATTCAGATTCTAATCTTCAAACAACTTCAGTATTTCCACAAATATTGCGTCAAAGTGTTGGAAGGAATCAAAATCTATATCGAAGCCCATATTGAATTTCATGGTGGAGAGAGCACTTGCTGGAATCGCCATGAATTCACCTGCAAGAGAGAAACAAATATCAAGTGCAAAGGAACTGAAAGCGCGGGATGGGGGTCGAAGAAAACCTAGATATAATGTTTTCAGAATATGAACTGCCAATCTCCGTTCGACAAAAAAGGAAAAGATCTTCGATCTGAGTTCGACGAATTATTTTAATAGAAAATGAGTTTGTCGATCTCAGTATGAAGAAGGCGAATAAATCGTCGATCTCCGTTCGACGAAAAATTCATTGAAGCAGGGATCGTCGATCTCTGTTCGACGAAAACTATTTCACTAAGAAGTGATTGTCGAACTCCGTTCGACGAACTCTTCATGAGGAGTTCACAGATCGTCAATCTCCGTTCGACGAACTGTCAACAAATCATCGACCACAGACAGAAATTAAATTAACTCATCTCCATTAATCATTCCTAACTGATTTAAGAAAAATAGATATTTCTTCTCATCCAATGGTTTGGTGAAGATGTCTGCCCTTTGTAAATCAGTGGAAATGAAGACAAGATTAATTTTCTTTTTGTCTACACAATCTTTAATGAAATGATGTCTTATTTCTATATGCTTGGTCCTACTATGATGCACTGGATTTTGTGATATGGATATAGCACTGGTACTATCATAATATATAGTTGAATTATTTAAGTTGTATCCATAATCCAGTAGTTGGTTTTGTATCCACAAGACTTGTGAGCAACAGCTGCCAGCAGCTATATATTCTGCTTCTGCAGTTGATGTGGACACAGAAGTTTGCTTTTTACAGAACCAGGTCACTAGCTTATCACTAAGAAACTGACATGTTCCTGTGGTGCTTTTTCTGTCCACTCTACATCCAACAAAGTCAGCATCAGAATATCCAGTTAAATCAAATTCTTACTCTGATGGATATAGAATTCCTAGATTTGGGCAACCATTTATATATCTCAAAATTCTTTTTAGCAAAATATAGTGAGATTCTTTAGGGTTCACTTGGAACCTAGCATAAATGCATGTAGCAAACATTATGTCTGGCCTACTTGTTGTGAGATATAAGAGGGACCCAACAATGGCCCTATACAACTTCTGATCAACAAGTTTTCCATGCTCATCAGAATCTATCACAACATTTGCAGCCATAGGTGTCTTCATTGCTGAGGCATCACACATCCCAAATCTTTTGATAAGCTCCTTAACATATTTGGATTGGGAGATGAAGATTCCATCAGATGATTATTTCACTTGGAGACCAAGGAAATATGAAAGTTCACCCATGTTACTCATATCAAACTTTGAATGCATAAGGTTAGAGAACCTTTTGCATAATTTGGGATCAGTTGAGCCAAAGATAATATCAACTACATAAATTTGTACTAATAAAATTTTATCTTTATGATGCTTAATCAAAATAGTCCTATCTACAATGCCTCTAGAAAATTTATGCTCTAATAAGAAGCTAGCTAAGGTCTCATACCAAGCTCTTAGAGCTTGCTTTAAACCATAGAGAGCTTTATGCAATCTAAAGACATGAGAGTGATTAGTTGGAGAGATGAAACCTGAAGGTTGTTCAACATAAACCTCTTCTTTAAGTTCTCCATTCAGAAAGGCACTCTTGACATCCATTTGATAGACATTGAACTTCTTGAATGCAGCATAAGCAAGGAAGATTCTTATAGCCTCAAGTCTTGCAACAGGAGCAAATGTTTGATCATAATCAATGCCTTCCTCTTGCCTATAGCCTTGAGCTACTAGCCTTGCCTTATTCCTCATAATGTTACCTTCTGCATCCAATTTGTTTTTGAATACCCATTTGGTTCCAATGACTGGATAGTCTTTGGGTCTAGGAACCAATTCACAAACTCTACATCTCTCAAATTGATTGAGCTCCTCTTGCATTACAATGATCCAGTGGGGATCTTGTTCTGCATCTTTAATGGATTGGGGCTCAAATTGAGAGAGAAAATAAGTAAACATCAAGTCAGGGTGGAGTTGATGCCTTATTTGCACACCAGCTGAAATGTCTCCAATCACTTGAGATCTAGGGTGATCTCTAAGTGTGACAAAATCAGTGGGCGGAGCTGGTTGGGCAACAACTTGGGGAGTTAATTCCTCTTGTGGAATTATATTGGCTGTTATTGGCTCTCCACTGATCTAATTGTCTTCATCTTCACTTTCTTCAGCAACTTGTGGAGAAGGATGTATTGGAACCTCTTGGGTGAGGCTTAGATCATCCAATATCTCACACAAGTGAGGTACATAAGTCACCTTTTTGAAAGTGACTGCTCCAATCTTAACTTCTACAAAGCCTTCAGACTAACCACAATTTGAATCACCAAAGATCACCTTTGGTCCCAGCTTGGACTTGTAGTTATTTAAGTTGTCCTTGCTGCCAGTCATATACTTTGAGCATCCACTGTCTAGATACCATAGTTGATTTAAAGCTGGTCAGCTCTTTACCTGATCCTCATCTGTCTCAAATTCCCCTTCTGATTCTTCAGAATGACCTGCTTGATCTTTAGTATCAGGTCTGCTACATGAGGCATTAATTACCATGAGGCAAAACTCTCTTGCCTTGGCTTCTTCTTCATCTTCACTGGAGCTGAAAGATGATATCTCTTCATCAGTATCACTCCATATTTCAGCAATGAAACCTTTTTCCTTCCTTTTGTATTTACTGGAGGAGTGTTTGCTTGACTTCTTCTTGTTCTCTTTCTCTTTTCTCCTGTCTCTTTTTTGAGCTTCTGGGCATTTAGGAAGGATGTGCCCAAGCTTTCTACATCCAAAGCTGACAATCTCCTTGGTAGAAGTTCTGTCATACTTAGGTTTGTCATCATTTTTGGATGGCCTTCTCCTGAAATCTTTCTTGGCCAGCTTGTAGAATATTTTGGCAAGCAAGCTCATCAACTCTTCATTAGCTGGAAGGGTTTCAGGTTCTTCTGTTGCTTTGAAAGCAATACTGTGCTCCTTCCTTGAAGAGGTTGAGGCCTTCAGTTCAGCAGCCTCTCTGGTTTTGATCAATTGCTCATAGGATTTGAGCTTTCCCAAGAGATACTCAGTGGATATCTCATTCATACTTCTGGCTTCTTTGATTGGCCAGATCTTGAAATCCCAAGTGCTGGGGAAGCACATCATGATCTTGTCATTGATCTCAGTCAATGAGATATCTTTATCCAGGGTTTTCAATTCATTGATGATAACATTTAGCCTGTTATACATCTCAGCCACTGTTTCAAATTCCTCCTTCTTGAAGTTCTTATATTGAGATATTAGGAGGGATCTTCTATCCTTTCTTTCATCTGCAGAGCTTGCCACCATCTGGTTTAGAGAGTCCCAGATTTATTTTGCAGAGGTGCACTCAGCCACTTTTTAAAAGATATCATCTGACATAGTCTATGCCAATATGTTCATGGCTTTAGCATCAGCAACTTTGGCTTTCTTCTGAGCATCAGTCCACTCAGGTGGTGGAACAATATGAGTGATAGAAGTTGCTATAGATGTGGATGCTGATGATTGAGGAGGACCTGTCAAAATAGAGTTGAAGATATCATCATCAATAGAGTTCATTTATAGCTTGATTCTTGCCTTCCAGATTGCAAATTTGTTTAAGTTGCATACTGGAGGTCTGGTGCTAGCATAATCTTTATTTTGTGCCATTGCTATAAAAATAGAAAAATTGGAGAAGAGAGAAACAATCTAACAAGGATCTTGGTTCAGATGTGAATCTGTGAAATCAAAAACAACCTGCTCTGATACCAATTGAAAGTGATGGTATGCACTGATACCACCAGTGAGGTTAGACTGTTTAACTCTAGAGGGGTGGGGTGAATAGAGTGTTTTAAAATCTGATCCGATTTTTATTCCAGACTTAAAGATAGTGATACTTATAAGTGTAATCAGAATGTGCAGAAATAAAAGCTAAACTACACAGCAAACATCACACAGAAAAATTAAGATAACATCACAGACGACACAAGAATTTTATAGTGGTTCCCCTAAAACTTGGGTACATCCACTCTTATACCACCCTGGTAGGAATCCACTCAGGTTTTTTTGAACAGGTGCCCTGTCACCAATCAGGGTTTTGTTTAGGTTCCTGTCACCACAAGATCTGCTTCAGGTAGATAAGAAAACCCTTCAGGCTTTTGATCAGGTGCCTAAAAACCAAGTCAAGTCTTTTGATCAGGAGACTTGAAACCAAGTGGTTAACTTTTGAAGGGAGCTATAACCCTGTGTACAGTGGGGTGAAACAAATAAACAAGATGTTGTCTTCTCTTTTCTTAGAGCAATAAAGAAGATTTATGGATCCTTGATGGTGTCAAAGCTATCCCTGAGATGAAGATTTGTTCAGGAAGAATGGAAGCTTTGCAGGGTGAGTAGGTCTTCTTGAAAAGATCTCCAGAAAGTTGTAGACAGATCGAAGTTGATTGTCTCTTTTTAGCTTGCTGGAGGAAGAACACTTGATGAAGACAGTCAGAGTCTTTTCTTGAATAATTTCTGGTGCCTGTCTTGTTCTCTTTGAGTTTTGCTATTCCTGTTATCTCTTTTCAACTGAAAGAGAAGAATATCTTATATATATCTCTGTCTAATTTCTCCTTTGAATTTGAATTATCTGCATTGAATGCTGACTGCCTAGAGAATGAAAATCTGGCTGGAGAGAATATTGCATTAATGGATTTCCCCAACTATCCTATTACAAACGACAGGTAATAATCCTGATGAATACCATAATCAATGCTGCCACTAACAGTTTTTTCCAGAGAATATAAGCATTGATTATTCAGGAATTACTGCAATAGAATAAGGACAAAAAGAAGGGAAAATTCCAAGTCTGGAACTGTACAACAATCGTCGAGCAGAGAACAGATTTCGTCGACCTGAGTGCAAAGTTCGTCGAGCTGAGAAATCTTGTTCGTCGACTTGGGAATCCTTATTCGTCGACCTGAGAACTAAGTTCGTCGACCTGAGATCAGCTAACTGCTTTCTGTGAAGAACTTCCCATTTCTGTGCTCTAAGTTCGTCGAGCTGATAATGAAAGTTCGTCGACCTGAGTTCAAAGAAAAGATTCTGGACATAATATGTTGAAGTTGATCACCCAGAATTCGTCGACCTGAGCTCGAATATCGTCGAGCTCAACTGAGAGAATTTACTCTGAGTTCGTCGAGCGGAGCATGACTTTCGTCAAGCTGAGTTCGCCGAACATCGAACTGACTTTCCTAAACTTGATTTTCTTCTAAGTCTGAGTCTTCTGCAGTCTTCTATTGGTTGGTCCATGTGTGGTTGAAACTAAGGACTTAGCCTAAACTCTTGGACACAGACATAACCCTGGCTATACATGTTGGGTCAATGATCCTAGTTAGTGAACCTATCCCAAATCAAACTAGGGATCCAACAAAATCCCATAAGTGCCAGCTATTTGCCCCCTCCAACTTCAACTAGCTCAGCAGATCAGTAGTATCACGACCCCTTGGCCCTTCGCCATTTGGGGGTAGGACTTTGTAGGACCCTTCCCCCAGGCTAGTAGGCAGAGAAGGTTCTTGCTTGTTATGATCAACTATTTTTATAAGTGGTTTGAAGTGAAGGCGCTGACCAAGGTGACCTCCCAGGTAATCAGGAATTTTATTTTGGGGAAGATCATTTGCCGGCACGGGTTGATGCAGGCCATCGTCACAGACAATGGGCCTCAATTTGCTAGTGCCGAGTTCATCAGGTTTTGCGAGTAGCTTGGGATTGACCTCAGGTTTGCCTCAGTCCACCATCCTAGGAGCAACGGGCAGGTGGAGGTGGCCAACAAAATCATCATCAACCTTCTCAAGAAGAAGGTGGTGAATTTGAAGGGTAGATGAGTGGAGCAGCTTCCTTTGGTTCTCTGGGCCTTGAGAACCACTCCCAATACGACCACAGGGGAGACCCCCTTTAAGCTCTTCCATGGATGCAAGGCAGTGCTTCCAATAGAGTTTGAGGTCCGGATGCCGTGGGTGGTCGAAGCAGAGGAAGCCAGGGAAGAATGGCAAGCTGAAAATGAGGAGGAGCTACAACACTCCCTTGATATGGTGGAGGAGCTGCGTGATCTCTCCGCATTCCGATATGAAGAGGTGAAAATAAGAATGGCTAAGTACTTTGATAAACACGTCAGGGTAAAACAGTTCGTGTAAGGGGACTTGGTCCTGAAGAAGGTGGATACAGCAGGGAGATCAGCGACAGTGAGGAAACTCAACCCTAACTGGGAGGGCCCGTATATTGTCCAAGAAGATCTAAGGTCGGGGGGGGGGGGGGTATCGTCTCCGAAAAGTGGAGGGAGAGACCCTAAGTCACACCTGGAGTGGTGGTGACTTGAAGCATTTCTACCCGTGAAAGTATGTACGTCCGTTCCTTTAATGAATAAAAAATACTTTGATGCTCGAACTATTTTGCAGATCAAGCTTGTGGCAATTATTTATCAATCTAAGTCGTGAAATGCTCCCGCTGCCAGGCTCCCATCTAGCCGGCAGGGTCGGAGGTTGATTGATGGTGTAACATTCCATTTCGTGCTAGGCCCCTCGTGCGCACTTTTAAGTAAGGAGAGCTTACTTCGGCTCAAGATGTGCTGGTAGATAGGCTTGCACCTGAATGGGGGAGGAGGTGTAGATTCCCCCCGAGAAGGACACGGGTAGTGAAACGGGTGTGCCTCTACCTGTATGGTGCCTTTGTAAATTTTGCGACCTGACTCAACGACTAGATCAGGATTTAACTTAGAAAATTCTGGCAGGTTAGGCTTTGAGTGCGTTGAGTGGACTCAACACACTCAACGCCAATTAACTTAGAGAAATTTTGGCAGGATAGGCATCGAGAGCTTTAAGTGGACTCAACGCACTCGATGTCATTTGACTTTAAAATCCCGGCGGGTTAGGCGTCGAGAGCGTTGAGTGGACTCAACCACTCAACACCATTTAACTTAGTTTATTTTTACGGGTTAAGGCATTGAGAGCGTTGAGTGGACTCAACGCTCTCGACGCCATATAACTTGGCATGTTTCTGGCAATTAAGGTGTTGAGAGCGTCGAGTGGACTCAACGCTCTCGACGCCATATAACTTGGAGTTTCTGGCGGTTAAGGTGTTGAGAGCGTTGAGTGGACTCAATGCTCTTGATGTCATTTAACTTAGAATGTTTCCGGCCATAAATGAGGTAATTTCGTCGAGTATATCGACTTAGAAATTATTCTGGAAAGTTGGCGTTGAGTGGACTTAATTTCACTCAATGAATTAGGACTTAAAAATTATTCTGGAGAGTTGGCGTTGAGTGTACCCAACCCCACTCAACGCGGCGTTGAGTGCGTTGAGTGCACTCAACGCCATTAAGCTGAAAGGCGTCGAGTGCACTCGACGCCACTCAACGCTTTTAAATTTAAGTTGTTTTGCCGTCTTTAGGCGTTGAGTGCATTGAGTGCACTTAATGCGGCGTTGAGTGCACTCTACGCTTTTGCACTTAGAATTTTCTGACTGCTGTAGGCGTTGAGAGCATTGACTGAACTCAACGCTTTTTGCCTTAGGCGAATTTTTGGCCTTGTTTGCTGCTTCGTATCAATAGGTTGACCCGAGTTTTTGGGAATTGCGCCAAACCGACTTAAATGGGCCGCATCCTTTCAAAATGATATATTTGAACAATATAAGTGGTCCAATAATAGGACGACAGGTGGCAGACGGTTTCAACACTAATTCTTATTATAAAAGAGGAGTAAATTGAAAACCCTAGCCATCTCTTTAGCAATTTTGCCGAGCAGTTGTCTTTGACAAAACCACCGGAGGAGAAAGAGCCGCCGGGTCAGATTTGTTGGAAGAACACTACCAACAAAGGAGAAGAAGATGCCGCCAAGAAGGGTGACAAGATCCATGGCTGGAAACGGTGGAAACACTAGAAATGAGGTGAGTTTCCTACCCTCTTCCTTGGTGCTAGATCTCTAGTTATTCCTAGGAGAGATATCGACTCAAAAGAGTCCTGATTTGTGAGAATAAGGTTTCTAGGAAGAGGCCATGCTAGGACTTGTGTCCTAGGAATTAGAGTCTTCCACCTTTCCTAACTTCAAATGAAGTCTGTGGACTGGTTTCGTGAAGAGAAGTGGCCACATGAGGGTGAATAAGGGAGGATAAATTCTGGGTGTTATTTGGAAAGTTTGGTTGGAGGAAGAAGACGAACCGATGACGTTCGATCTGCTTTAAGATGCGCGCAGAAATCGGTTTTTTGCGCACAGCAACCTTCGAGGCCATTTTAAAATATGATGCTGCCAGATCTAGGCTTTCAACTAAACACGAAAGTCGTAGCGCTTGGAAATATATTTTCAATGAGGGGTTACACACCTTCACTGGATTCCTGTAGCCTCAAGAATCCCCAATCGAAGTTTCTGTACAGTAATCATTCCTGCATATATAGTTCTCGTGTTTGTTTTGGATCGACTTTGAGTTTGGAAGAGAGATTGTAGTACAACAACATTAATGTTTTGTTGAATTTATTCTAGAAGTAATTGTGATAAAATATGTTAATGACATTTGTTGGATAGATCCCTAATGAACAAATGATGTAGTAAAGTGTACTTGATCAAGGTGATTTGGTGGAGGTTAGTGAACGAATGGATTGACGAGTTGGGATGGTAGGAATGATTTAAATTTCTGAATCGATAGGGATGTATTTGATAATGTTAATACATTGAATAATGATGAGGTTGACTTGAAGTTTGTTGTACATAACTTGTAGTAATTGCGATGAACAAATGGTTGACGGCTTTTAGTTGTAGATCCATATGTACACGAATAGTTCGAACTTGGTAAAAGAATTGTGACCAGTGATGTTAAAGTCATGTGCTCATGGTATACATGTAATTATGATAACCAAATGGTTAGAGAATATGTGTGGAGTACCATTATGTTGATGGTGAACCCTTGGTGCGCATGGATGCACGAAAATGTGGAAAGGTTGAAAGTGCGTGTGTGTGTGTTGTCGTACTGGAATTATGTATTGGTCAGAGACTCGGTGTGGAGCTCTTGCGTTCTATTGAACACGAAATGTGAATAATGAAAAGGGGGCTCCATGTGGAGTCACGTATGTGAACTGTATGTGGTGTAAGTCGACACGCGATGTCGTAATCCTGGGTTAAGGATAGTGTGGCAGGTCTCCGAGCTCGCCAGTCATCACACCGTTGGGAGTTGACAGCTAGACTTGCACGGTTGGGCCTTGTTCCTTGGTGCTCACTTCCCAAGGCACCCTCTGTACTAGTAGACGGTTGGCCTTGGTCCTTTGGTGATTTCTTCCCAGAGTCACCTTCCGTGCCACGAATATAGGCCAGTTGGGTTGGGCTCTTGGTGCACATCTACCCGAGAACCCTTCTGAGCTGTAGTACGCATGTGAGCTCTGCTGTTGTGTTCTTAGCATTGAGGTATACGGAGGACTAGGCTTGGTAGTGTGGATGCCCGCCTAGTAGTGGAGAAGCCCACTCTACTGTCACCGCTTGGCCACGACAGTTGACGCCTGAGAGGTTAGCTACCTGCTCGAAAAGTGGGAACTACAAGTCTGTGTCGACATAACAGTTGCATGTGCGTGATCATGGGTGAGTCATTGCATTGCATTCATGACATTACATTACATTGCATACACAAGATCCTCATCGTATAAGTTTGTATGAGCATTCTTATACGATGAGTTACTTTACTGCTGAGCCGATCCTCAACTTATATGTCTGTATGAGCATTATTATAAGTTGAGTTACTTTCTGTTGTAGCTTTACATTTTTCATATACTGCTGTAGATGATAGAATTGCTAGAGTAGATTGTTTACTTATTTCTTATACTGCTGATATACTTGATATTGCTCATTCTATACCACTTGTTTGTACTATTATTTTATTTATATATACTGTACCCTTGTCCTTTTCTCCGTCCGGTGCCGAGGTGTCATCGGGGGAGCGGATGTGATAGCCACTTAGTCTTATAACTAACAGTTGCTATGTCTTCCTTTTTAGGAGGAAACCCCGCAGACACAGCAGCAGCAGGTTATGCAGTAGTACAGCCAGGCCAGGACAATAGGGCCTGAAGGGATGTTGTCGTCGCTACCGTCAGTGACTGATGTGAGTTTTGAGAGACTCATGATATAACCCCTTTGGGCAAGTTTTACTCATACTCTGATATTATAGAAGCTTATTGTAGCTTCTTTTTCTTGATGTACTTTTGGACTATAATACTTATGCGTGGATTAACTTCTGTTTTATATTCTTGGTTGGGTTGACATTGGTTGATATTGGTTATAGCCGGTAGGATAGGCGTCTTGTGGTACAGGTTAGCCCGAGTGCTAACGCTACCGTAAGGCGGCTGTTCTGGGCATAAGACTCCCCTCGTGCCATGTTTTGTGTTTTGGGAGGGGGTCTTACAGATGGAGAGTATTCTCGATCTGGGGTTAGGTCCTGAGATGCTCACATTGTCAGGCTTCCACCTAGCTGTCAGGGCCGGGATCCTCGAGTGACGTCATTATGACCTAGGAGGGCTGAGTTCGGTGGGGGCTCAACGCCTGTCGTTAGGCTTTACCTAGCTGATTGGGCTGGTGATAACACCCGTAGGTTGATGGATGGCAATTATTCTCGCTCTATGGTTAGGTCTCGAGATGCTCCCGCTGCCAGACTTCCACCTAGCTGGCAGGGCCAGGATCCTCGAGTGACGTCATTATGACCCTGGAGGGCCGAGTTCGGTGGAGGCTCAACACCATCTGCCAGGCTTTCACCTAGCTAATTGGACTGGTGGTAGCGCCCGGAGGTTGATGGATGGCAAGTATTCTCGCTTTAGGGTTAGGTCTCAAGATGCTCCTGCTGCCAGATTTCCACCTAGCTGGCAAGCCTGGGATCCTCGATTGATATTGTTATGACCCTGGAGGGCTGAGTCTGGTGGGGGCTCAACACCCACTGTCAGGCTTTCACCTAGCTGATTGGGCCGGTGGTAGCGCCCAGAGGTAGATGGATGGCAAGTATTCTCTCTCCGGGGTTAGGTCCCGAGATGCTCCTGCTGCCAGGCTTCCACCTAGCTAGCTGGGCCGGGATCCTCGAGTGACGTCGTTATGACCCTGGAGGGATGAGTCCGATGGAGGCTCAACACCCGCCATTAGGCTTTCACCTAGATGATTGGGCCGGTGGTAGAGCCCATTGGTTTATGGATGACAAGTATTCTTGCTCTGGGGTTAGATCCCGAAATGCTCCCGCTGTCAGGATTCCACCTAGCTGGTAGGTCCAGGATCCTCGAGTGATGTCATTATGACCCTGAAGGGCTGAGTCTGGTGGAGGCTTAACACCTGCCGTCAGGATTTCACCTACATGATTGGGCCGGTGGTAGAGCCCGGAGGTTGATGGATAGAAAGTATTCTCGTTCTGGTGTAGGGCATGAGATGCTCCCACTGTCAGGCTTCTATCTAGCTGGCAGGGCTAGGGTTCTCAGTGCACATGATGATATCTAAAGTCGGGACCTATACATTCGAATTTTGAGGCAAAGATCGCAGGGTTGATAGGTTGAGCTCGGCAGGTCGGCGAGCCGAGTCTACTATCGGCAGTTACAATTCATCCAACCAAAATTTTACTTGGAAGATTCTTGGCTTTTTGCCAAGTCTTAAGGAAAGAGAGCCGCGACAGGCGAGCTGGGAATTAGCGGACCCAGCTCGTCAAGCTACCAGCCCAGTTGCCGCAGGATAAATAGAGAGGGTAAAAGGATGGAGAGCTGAGGTCTCAACATCTACTGAGGAAGAAGAAAGCACGTGGGCGAGCTGGGTAGTCACGAGCCTAACACGACGAGTAATCCGCCCTTGATTGTTCGGGGTTGGCGAGCTCTCAAGGCCTCTCCGCGGTCACGAATCCTAACTCAAATGCATTTCAGCGGCTTGCTCCATCCAGGTGAAGTCACTCTATGGAGGAGGACAGCTCGCAGGTGAGCTCATCATAATAAGTAAATTAAAAAAAAGAGGGAGAAAAATGGAGAACCAAGTCATCTTTTTCACTAACAAGTTACTTTACATATGGGGAGCTCACCTTGGCGAGGTTACAAAAGGGGGGAAGAGAGAATTACAGCAGAAAAAACAAAAAAGCATGGGCCACGAGTCAGCTCTCGCACTCCCCTCCAAATGGGTGGTCCCCCTCGCCTTCCACTCCGGATGTGCAGCCGTCCTTGTTGCCCTTGACATCCTTGAAGAGAGACTCGAAGCTTTCCTCCTTCTCGCTGGGAGGGGTGGCCGGTGAGAACAGATTAGGCACAAGGTCCCTCGTTGAGATCTCCTCGCATCCCACCACCAACACCTCCACATCTTTCATCATCTGGAGGGTATAGTAGGCGGTGTTGATGGAGTTGACCCGCAGACTCTCGGCTACCATAGCCTCACTGAAGACCTTTGGCAGCTTGGGATGAATGCTCGGATCGCCGCCGAACTGGGGAAGAAGATGTTGAAAGTCTTTATTTCAAGAATAGCTAGATCACCTAGAGGGGGTGGGGGTGAATAGGTTTTTTAGTCCTTAGTGACTATCTTTTATTTTCTTTAAGTTTACTGTTTTAGTGGTTGGTTAATTTCTGCTCTCGGCGACCACAGCCTCACCAGATTGCACTCCGCACAAGAACACTTCCACCCATTAGCTTTCCGGCCACTCGCCCAACCGAAGTTCGGCATCACGGCCGATACACTCACCTCACCTTGCGAAGCAGTGCCTTCGACCCGCATAGCTTTAATTAGTTTGTTAGATCAAACAACCACAATCTCTCAAGTGCCTTTTTTTACTCTTTTTCTAAGTATAACCCTCATAACAATATTTTCTGAACTGTTGCCGCTCTATGCTAATTGCATTACTCAAGAGACCGACACTCGGGGATTTATTCCCAAACTTTATTACTTGTGTGACCGGTGCGCTTGTCGATTTACATGCATCAAGTTTTTGGCGCCGTTGCCGCGGAATGCAACTATAGAGCGACTCAGGATGACTGAAAATATTGTCATAAGAGTTAGTGTTTTTGACTGCTGTTTCCTTGTGTAGTGTTTGCCGCAGTGAATGCAGTGTCGAGGCACATGAGATCTAGTAGCCTTCTACCCCTTTTCATTAAAGCCACGTTCAATGACTACTATTCAGCATCAGACTTATAAAGCAAGCCTTACCAACCTCACATACCGAGCAGAAATGGGAAATTACAGTTTCGAGATCTCGCCTGACCTCATCGAATAGATCATAGAAAACTGCCAATTCAGTGGAGACGGAAAAGTAGATGCATTATGCCACATGCAGCGGTTCTTAGAAATTTACAACACTTGTACGCCAAACGCTGCCAACAACGAGTAGCAGAGGATCCGACTCTTATTCTTCTCTCTGAAATACGAAGCAAAGCGATGGTATCAGGATATCCGGAAGGGAATATCCTCATCTTGGAAACAACTCGAAGGGAAATTCTTGGCCAAATTCCTCCAACCAATGCTAGCAATAGACAATTACAAGGAGCTCATCACCTTCACCCAAAGAAATGAAGAGACCTTGTTCGATACATGGGAGCGTTTCCAGTCCCTGCGAAGGGAATGCTGCAGAGTGGAAATGTCAGACAACTTCCTAATCCAAACTTTCTACTTCGGCATCTCAGACAGATTCCGGCCATTACTTGACGTCGCAGCCGGTGGAACTCTGTTTAACAAATCCAGCGAGGATGCCTGGGAAGTTATAGACAACATTGCCCAAACTAGTAGGCATTGGAACTCTCCGCCTTCTCCCGACCTTCCGGTAGAGATAAATTCTGTAGTCTCTGATTAAGCCACCGACTACAATCCCTCGTCAAAGACAGAGCAATTTTTCGCTTATGCGTGCAAAATGATGGAGATGTTCAATGAACAAGCCACCACCATTCAGCGCCTACAAACCGCCATAGAGATTCTCACGGAAATGTTATTGTGTTCAGTCAATCAGCAACAGGAAACGGTACATACTATGAGATTGAGAAGCGGAAAAAGCCTAGAGAGGGCCTCGCCTTATGATCCTCCCGCACAATCACTCCGCAAGCCCATTGTCGATTTGATAAAGGAACCTCCGTCCTCTCCGACCACGCAAGAACCCATGGCAGTACCACAACCTGTGAAGAACGCTGTGAAGCCGCCATTTCCCCACCGACTGCAAAACGAAAAGGCTGAAAAGCAATTCCATAAATTTCTCGAGATCATGAAAGGAGTCCAAATAAGTATACCTCTGACAGAAGCTATCACTCAGATCCCAGGATATTCCAAGTTCCTAAAGAACCTCATCTCACGGCGTAAATCTTTAGAAGGACTGAACATGATCAATCTCATTGAAGAATGCTCAACTCTCCTCGCCAACTATTCCCCAACCAAACGCAGAGATCCGGGCAGTTTCACCATCCCCTGCAGAATCGGCCTCCACAGATTCGAACGCGCATTATGTGATTTGGGAGCTTCAATAAATCTAATGTCGCTCTCCATCTTCCACGAGCTAGGAGTTGGGATTCTACATCCCACCCACTTGAGGCTGCAATTAGTTGACAGATCGATAAAATGACCGGCCGGGATAGTCGAAGACCTCACTATCATGGTCAACAACCTCGCCTTCCCAGTAGATTTCGTCGTTCTCGACATGATGGCCGATCCCAAAGTGCCTATAATCCTAGGACGGCCCTTCCTCGCCACAGCCCGTGCCATTATCAACATCGACCAAGGAGAGCTAACCCAAGTATGGGGGAAGAAACGATTTCTTTCAACGTCCACGAACCTCCCCAACATCTCAAAATCACCAACTGCGACGAAGCAGATTTGATAGACAAATCAGACATGTACATCGAAATGATTCTTGACCCAGCTGAGCCAGAGTGGGAAGAGGAAGATGCTTTCGACAAAACCGTCCACACTAATGTCCCGAGAACCCCGCATCCAACCAAAGAACCTTTCATCACATCTACCGTCACAACCACTGCCACAACTCTGAAGCCGCTGCACGAATCCCTGAAATACGCTTTCCTAGAGGAAGGCACGGCGTGCCCAGTCATCATCTCCGCATCCCTCTCTGTCGACAACAAACTCGCCTTGGTCCATGTCTTAAAGAAATACAAAAATGTTTTTGGACGTTCATTAGCCGACATAAAAGGGATCAGCCCGGCGTTTTGCATGCACAAGATTCTGCTTGAAGATCAATACAAACTGTTGGCACAACCTCAAAGGAGACTGAACCCCAAGATGCATGAAGTGGTACAGGCAGAAGTAATAAAATTGCTTGACGCTGGTATCATTTACACAATCAGCGACAGCAAGTGGGTCAGCCCAGTGCAAGTGGTGCCCAAAAAGGGCGGGATTACTGTGGTGGCCAACGAAAAGAATGAATTATTACCCACCCGCGTGGTCACCGGGTGGAGAGTCTGCATAGATTACCGGAAACTGAATGAGGCTACCCGCAAAGATCATTTCCCGCTACCCTTCATCGACCAGATGCTGGAAAAATTGGCCGGTCAGGAATACTATTGTTTCCTCGACGGGTATTCAGGATACAATCAAATCACTGTTGACCCCGACGACCAAGACAAAACGACGTTCACGTGCCCATCCGGCACCTTCGCGTTCAGGAGAATGCTATTCGGATTGTGCAACGACCCAGCAACATTCCAACGATGTGTGATTGCCATCTTCGGCGACATGATTGGAGACTTTCTCGAAGTCTTCATGGACGACTTTTCCCTTTTAGGGAACAACTTCGATGCCTGCCTCGCAAATCTAGCCAAAGCTCTGAAGCGTTGTGAAGATACAAACCTCGTCTTGAATTGGAAAAAATGCCATTTCATGGTTCGCGAGGGCATCGTCTTAGGCCACAAAGTCTCTCACAGGGGGCTAGAAGTCGACCAAGCGTAAGTCAGCATCATCAAAAATTTTCCTCCTCCATATTCCGCCACGGGCATCCGCAGCTTCTTGGGACACGCCAGTTTCTACAGAAGATTCATCAGTAATTTCTCATCAATATCCAAGCCCCTCACAAATCTGCTGGCCAAGGACATCCAGTTTGACTTCGACAAAAATGTATGCAAGCATTCAAGACTCTCAAAGACCGACTCATCTCCGCTCCAATCTTGGTGGCCCCAGATTGGACTTTTCCCTTCGAAGTCATGTGCGACGCAAGCGATGTTGCAGTCGGAGCGGTGCTCGGTCAAAGGAAAAACAAAATCTTTCATACTATCTGAAAGAAATAGAGTACCTAAACACCTAGAGGGGGGGGGGGTGAATAGGTGACCTAATCCTTTTTACACTTTATTGGCAGCAAACAGATCTATCACAGAATTCTGACTATGTTATCACAGCAAACAAACAGCATACACAGCAAATCACAACACATCACAGCAGACACAGAGATTTATAGTGGTTCCCCAAGCTTTGGGTACATCCACTTTCCCCCTTCACATATCTAGCAGTGTACTAGATTCGGCCAAACTTCTCCACTAGCTCAGAACCCAAACTGGTTCCTACACCTCAGGCCCAAAGCCTTACAACTCAGCTTTTCCTCAAAGCCTACACTCAGCCACAAGGGCCTACACTCAGCCAATCAAGGCATACACTTGAAAGAGATGGTACCTAAACACCTAGAGGGGGGGGGGGGTGAATAGGTGACCTAAACCTTTTTGAAACTTTGTTGGCAGCAAAACAGTTATCTCACAGATTTCTACAGCTAACAGCAATAACAAAATATAAACTGCTAATCCACAGCACAGCACAGCATAGCAGACACACAAATTTATAGTGGTTCCCCAATCTTTGGGTACATCCACTTTCCCCCTTCGCCTATCTAGCAGTGTACTAGATTCGGCCAAACTTCTCCACTATCTCAGAACCCAACTAGGTTCCTACACCTCAGGCCCAAAGCCTTACACTCAACCACCAAGGCCTACACTCAGCCACCCAGGCCTACACTCAGCCAATCAAGGCCTACACTCAGCCAATTAAGGCCTACACTCAGAGTTCTTCAACTCCTACACTCAGGCAACCAAGCCCTACCCTCAGCCTTTATAATATAAGCTTACAATTCACTCAGATCCAATGGATCCTACAAGTTAAAATTGAATTACAATAACTAACTCTACAACTCAGAAAATAAGAGAGGAGTTGAGAGTTTCTTGAAGAGTTCTTGGAAGAACTCAGCTAGATCCAAACTGACTTAGCTTCCTTCAAAGCTTCTTGAGTAGAACTGAATTAGTCTGAATCCTCTGCAGTTGATCCTTGACCTCTGCTTCTTGAGATCCAGATGATTCTGAATCCTTCTTCTCAGCCTTAGTTCCAAAGACTGAATTCTTGATTGGAGCTCTCTCTCTCCAACTTCTTAGATCTGCTGTTGGACAGCAAGATCTTCTTGATTTGTATCACTTGGATAACTTGATCAGCAACCACTTGAACAAATCTCTTAGATTAATCTGAACTCAATCAGAACTTAATCTTCTTCTGTTAACTCTTAACAACAACAATAGTTTCTGTAAACAGTCTGTGCCTATTTATAGGCCTTCTTCATGGTAACCGGCTGGTCCGGTTCATAACTGACTTCTGAGATCTCTGACAAGTGCTGTAGACCGGCTGGAACGGCAGCTGTCATGTCATCCAGTCAATTCTTGAAATTCTCTAACTGTCAGATAGTGTCGAGACTTTCTGTTCTTAAGTGTCGACACTTATAGACCAAGTGTCGACACATACTGTGTAAGTGTCGACACAAGTCTACAAGGTGTCGACACAACTCCTTGTATGTCTCGACACAGATTCTTCTTCAAGTGTCGACACTGAAATTAAGTGTCGACATAAGTACTTGATCTTCTGTAACTTGTTGAATTCTTCTAAGTGTCGACACATCTCCTTTGTGTCGACACATCTTCTTGTGTTGAATCTGTCAAGTGTCGACACTGCTTCTTGGTGTCGACACAAGTCTTCAATATAGATTCTTCAGCTGAGTGTCGACACATTCCCTTAGTGTCGACACTTGTACTTAGAATATATTTGTAAATATTTCTGTTCTTTGCTAAGTGTCGACACAGCTCCTTGTGTCGACACTTTCTTCAAGTGTAGAGTCTTCAACTAAGTGTCGACACATTGTGCTGGGTGTCGACACTTTCTTCAAGTGTTGACTCTTCTGGTTGTGTGTCGACACATTGTGCTGAGTGTCGACACATACTTCAAGTGTTGACTCCTTTGAGTGTGTGTCGACACATTGTGCTGAGTGTCGACACATTCTTCATATGTTGACTCTGCTGATTGAGTGTCGACACATTGTGTTGAGTGTCGACACTTGTCCTTAGTCTCTGTAGAATTTTGCTGAGTGTCGACACAACTCCAAGTGTCGACACTTTCTGATGTAGACTCAGCTCTTCTAGGTGTCGACACTTCTGCTAAGTGTCGACACAGCTTTTCTGCATTCTTCTTCACTGAGTGTCGACACAGCTCCAAGTGTCGACACTTTCTGTCTGGTGTCGACTCTTCTTCTCAGGTGTCGACACAATTACTCCAAGTGTCGACACTGCTTGTCTGGGTGTCGACACAAGCTTTCTCAAGTGTCGACACTTTCCCTCTAGGTGTCGACACATGGACTTAGAAACTTTTAGCTTCAGTCCAGTGAATACCTAACCTGCACAAGTAACTCAAACATACATCAAATACATTATGATGTATATCATTGAGTTAGGTGAGGCTTCTTCAAATCAGGTACATTTGACCAATGTACCCAACAATCTCCCCCTATTTGGAGAAGTCATAACCCTTAGTCAATGATATACACCACTCATAATTAAAAATTAGAAAATGATGTAAAGCAGGTATATGTCAACAGGGTAAACTTAAACATGTAATAAAGCACACATGTATACTCATTAAACATTGCAGAACAAACAAGAAATAGACACATGCTTCTGAACAATCATGAGATATATTTATCAAAAATTGTTCTAACATTGTTTTAATACATTTCCATTGTTTTACAAAAATATTTCATATGTAAAAGATTACAACAATGTTTCTTAGTCTAATCTTAGTCTACTTCTGATCAGGTTCTTTTATAACTATTCCTTTCCCAGCTTGTACTTTGGCCTTTACAGCAGCAGCAGCAGCAGGCTCAGTATCAGCAGTCTTCTTTCCTTTGAGATCGAGCTTATCAGCCTTGATCTTTTGCCTCTCAAAGTAATGATAGGGCTTAGGAAAGTACTTGCTAGGCTCCACAGCTGTAGGAGGTAGCTTTCCTAACTTAGCCTTCCTTCTATACTGGACAATGGCTTCCTGCCTGATCTCATGCTTCCTCCATTCAGCTTCTGAGAACCACTTGTTTCTATCAGTAGTGTTGTCTTTAGCAGCTTTCCAGGCAGTGAGAATGATATTTCTAGAGGTAGGGCTCCACTGTTCAAAATCTGGCTTTTGTTCTGCTAGTTCCCTAAACCTCTTCTTTGACAGCCTTGTCTCTTCTTCTTTGTCCAAAGCCTCTTGCATAGCTGCTGTTATAGGTTGAACAACCTTTTCTAAATGGACATTGTCCTTGCCCCCAGATGGGCTATACATAGTGCTCACCTCTGCATGAATCATTTCAAAATCTGGAGGTGGATAAATGACTTGAGCTACTTCTTGTGGCTCACCTCCAAGATATGCACTTTGAATCCCTGATTCAGCAACATTATCATCATCACACAGGGGAGGATATCCAAGGGTAGCCCTGATGGAATTTGATATCCACTTAGCATGGTCTGAGCTTGCTTTGACTAACACCCTCTCCCCCTTTATGACTTCTTGTGCAACATGATCTCTTACATCATCTTTCTGGAACCTGATTTGGCTGTCCAAGTACCTGATTCCATCCTTAAAATAAGGTCTAAGCTTTGTAAGCTGTTCAGAAATGACCTTCTGTGAATCCTTGATTGCAGTCTTGACAACAGCAATTTCATCTTGAAAAGCTTTATCAAATTCAGCCTTTGCAGCAGCAGATGTTGAAGATTCAGCTGGCTTATTCTTCAATTCAGTGATTATAGCATTGTGTGAAGCTGTCAGATTGTCATTCATCCTTAATTGATTTTCCAGCACATAGCCTTGCTTCAATGCTATATCATCTACTTGTACTTTTATTTTCTCTTGGTGTGTAGCCAGAAACACCACAGCATTTCCACCCTTGTGGAAGCATTCATTCATCTCCTTCTTGTTCAGGTTCATTTCAAACCTTATTGACTTGATATCTTGTGCAAGGTCAAACTGTAGGGACTTGTGCCCTTCATCCACATATGCCTCTATTGCCTTCCTTTTCTCATCCAACTTGATCTGCATGGCAATCATCATAGCACTATAATCAACTGTTGGAGCTTGTTGAACTATAGGCTGTGGGGCAATGGATTGCAAGGCTTTCTTGTAATTCTGACTTCTTCTTTTAAAAACATAGATTTTCTTCTTCTTGGCCCTAGCACTCTCCTCATCTTCAGAGGCAGAGGTGCTGGCAATCTCAACCCTATCCTTAGGGCTTTGTGGTTTTTCAGCTTGCACATCTAGTGCCTTCTCAGTGTCTAGCCTTAAAGGCTCTTCCAGAACTGTCATGTGCTCCCCCTCAGCAGCAGCACTCTTATCTTCAGCAGCAGCATCCTTGTCCATATCAAAATCATCTTGGTCTAGATTCAGAAACAAATCTTCCATTGTATATTCAGGAGGGGATGGAGCTGGAGATAGTCTTTGTTCTTCATCCACTGACTCAGGTACCACTTCTTGTTCAGCAGATTTGTCTTCTAAAACAACATCTGGAACTGGTTTGTCTAGCTGAGTTTGCTGATGAACATCAAACAAATTAGCATCTTCTATAGTATAGTCTAAAGTTTTTAAGTCAGTGAGTACCTCTTGGATAATGAGGGTGGCTTGCTCACTGTCCAGAGTAGATGTTTCTTCTACTACTGGAAGCTCCCCCTGGCTGTGATCCCTATGGATGGGGCTAGCTTGAGGCAGTTCCCCCTAGATCTCAGCTACATCTTGAGGAGCAGGGGTCTTGACTACTGTCTCCTCTTCTTGCTCATCAGGTGTGAACACCACCTGTTCTTCACTTTCAGAACTGCTTGAAGACTCTTGTGCCATAACAACAGTTTTTCTCTTCTTCCTGGGAGGAGTAACTTTCTCAAATACTGGCTTCTCAGGGGTAGGCATGTCCTTTGACAACACCCTTTCCCATCTAGAAAATATCCTGGAATCCATCTTTCTCATATGATTGATCTTGCTTCCAACAGCTGTGCTCATTACCTCTGGTATTGTACCAGCCAGGTAGAGACTTATAATTCTGCCCAGATTGGGCTTTTTCAGACTTTCCTTGATCTTTTCATAGAGGACCATTGACCAATCTGTTTTGAGGGTGAAGATGATTCTTGTCATGATATTGAACATTGAGGCTGACACCCTGTCATGCCCGCCAGTCTTGCTGAGTATAACTTTCCCCACAATTTTAGACAGGAATTTTCCTTGGTTATTCATTCCTTTCCTGTTGAATACAGATCCTATCTTCATCTTAGGATCTAGACCACACCAGGTAAGTGCTTCCCTGGTCTTAGATGTAGTCACTTCCTCTTCTGCTTGAATTTTAGGTAGCTGAAGTACCTTTCTCAGAGTTTTGGGTGAAATCTTGACCTTGGTTCCATGCACTCTTGATTTGATTCTGTAACCTGAGTCATCTACTGAAGCTCCAGTAAGGAATTCAAGAACTTCCTTCTTCCATATTTTGGTTGGTTCTGAAACCAAGTACTCCAATCCAGAATCGGTGACTAGGGTTACCACCGATTTGATTTCTTGATCGCCATCGTCGAACGCGCCACGAACCAGTTCATAGCCTTCATTGACGTTCTCCTCGAGCTTGGGAGCCATTAGGGTTTGTAGAATTAGTCTTTAGAAAAGAGAAATGTCGACACAGTAGTTTGGTCTCGAAACTCTGAAAGCGTGTCGACAAACAAAGACAGAATCCTATTTATACCTTTCTGGTTTGAAGACGAACAGGCGGGATGGATTACTAAAGATGTGTCGACACTGGCAATAAGTGTCGACACTGACTTATAATGTCTCGACACACATATGTCGACACAAGTTTAGTCAACAGATTATCATGTGTCGACACATGTTTATGTGTCGACACCACTCTACTCGACGAATAGTCGAGACTTTACTTAGAAAATTCTGAGTAAAACTTAAGTGTCGACACCACATTGGATGTGTCGACACCTACTCGACATGTGTCGACACTAACATTCTGAAGTGTCGACACCAACATCCTAGATGTGTCGACACCTTTTTCCTGAAGTGTCGACACTTTTATTATGTGTCGACATAGACTTGTCTATGTGTCGACACCTTTTTACTTAGCCAATTTTTAGTTCTGTAAACTTAGTCTAAGTTTATCATACCTAGTTCAATTTTGAATCTATTAAACTTAGCTTCTTCTAAGGGCTTAGTAAACATATCAGCTATCTGATTATCAGTTTTAACATATTCAAGTGCAATATCATTTCTTTCTACATGTTCCCTAAGAAAGTGATATTTAATCTCAATATGTTTAGTTCTACTATGTGATACAGGATTATTAGCTATTGAAATAGCACTTGTAGAATCACAGAAAAGTGGAGTTCTACTTATCTGAAATCCATAGTCTTCTAGCTGATGTTGAATCCACAGAAGTTGAGCACAACAACTTCCTGCAGCTACATATTCTGACTCAGCTGTGGAGATAGCCACACTAGTCTGCTTTTTGCTGCTCCATGAAATTATTCTTCCTCCTAGGAATTGACAGGATCCAGTAGTGCTCTTTCTATCTTCTTTGCATCCTGCAAAGTCTGCATTTGAATAGCCTGTTAGATCAAAATCTCCATTCCTAGGGTACCAGAGGCCTAGATAAGGTGTGCCCTTTAGATATCTCAAAATCCTTTTGACTGCAGTCAAATGAGACTCTTTAGGGCAGGCTTGATACCTGGCACAAACACATGTAGCATACATGATGTCAGGTCTACTAGCAGTCAAGTATAAAAGGGAGCCAACTATCCCTCTATACAAGGTTTCATCTACAGGTTTCCCTGCATCATCCTTGCTAAGAGACATACTTGACCCCATATGAGTCTTCATGGTACTGGATGAATCCATACCATACTTCCTTATGAGTTTTAAGGTAAACTTGGACTGACATATGGATAGACCACTTTCAGTCTGTTTAACTTGGAGACCCAAGAAAAACTTCAGTTCTCCCATACTACTCATCTCAAATTGACCTTGTATAAGTTTTGCAAACTTTTTGCAAAGGCTGCTTTCAGTAGACCCAAATATAATGTCATCTACATATATTTGGACAAGTATGACTTTGCCTCTAGATTCCCTAAGGAATAGAGTCTTATCTATTTTCCCCTTGTGAACTTGTTCTCAATGAGGAAACTACATAGGGTTTCATACCAAGCTCTAGGAGCTTGTTTTAACCCATACAATGCTTTCCTAAGTCTATAAACATAATGAGGTTGAGTTGGATCAACAAAACCTGAGGGCTGCTCCACATAGACTTCTTCTTTCAAATTACCATTTAAGAATGCTGACTTGACATCCATCTGGTAAACCTTGAATCCTTGATAGGTTGCATAGGCCAAGAACATCCTTATGGCCTCCAGTCTGGCTACTGGGGCAAAGATTTGATCAAAATCAATACCTTCTTCTTGCCTATATCCTTTTGCAACCAGTCTTGCTTTATTCTTTATGATGATCCCTTGTTCATCTAACTTATTCCTGTAGATCCACTTAGTTCCTATAACATTGTGGTCTTTAGGTTTAGGAATCAGGTCCCAAACCTTGCACCTTTTGAACTGATTAAGCTCTTCCTGCATTGCTTCAGTCCACTGTGGATCTTGTATAGCTTCTTCAAATTTCTTTGGTTCTATTTGAGACAGAAAACTTGAATATACTACAGCATTCTGATTTCTGCTCCTTGTCTGAACACCTTGTCTTGGATCTCCAATAATCAGCTCTACTGGATGATCTCTTAGATGCCTGTTGGCTGGAGGCATCCTTACTTCTGGTGTACTTCTACAGTATCTTCATCATGCTGAGTTCCTTGTACTTCTACAGCTCCTGGTACATGTAGTTCTCCCCCTGGACATAAGCCATCTTCTTCTACTTGCTGTCTTGCAGCAGGTACATCTTCTATGGTTAGCTTGTCCATCTTCTTAGTAAGACCTGTGGGGCTGCACACACTACTAGACAACTCATTGTTAATAAGTTTTGTCTCATCAAAAACTACATGCACAGACTCCTCTACAACTTGTGTAGTCAAGTTGTAGACTCTATAAGCCTTACTATTATTGCTGTACCCAACAAACACTCCCTCTTGGGACTTGGCAGCAAACTTAGTTAAGTAAGACTTCCCATTGTTAAGTATGAAGCATTTGCAACCAAAAATCCTGAAATAGGATAGGTTTGGTTTCCTGCCTTTCACAACTTCATAGGGGGTCTTATTTAACCTTTTAGTGATGGTAGCCCTATTTATCACATGGCATGCAGTGTTAACTGCTTCAGCCCAGAAATACTCAGGCAGTGATGTATCACTAAGTAGGGTTCTACCAGCCTCTATCAAGGTTCTATTCTTCCTCTCAGCAATGCCATTTTGCTGAGGTGTTCTAGGTGAAGAGAATTCTTGAAATATCCCAAAGTCTTCACATAGTTTTGTCATGCTTTCAGATTGAAACTCAGTACCATGGTCACTTCTAATTTTGACCACAGTACTATTTAGTTCATTCTGAATTTGCTTGACAAAGCTGTAGAAGACACTAGGTGTTTCAGATTTCTGCCTTAAGAAGAACACCCAGGAAAACCTTGAGTAGTCATCAACAACTACAAAGGTATAGACCTTCCTACCTAAGCTGTGAACTGGCATTGGACCAAAGAGATCCATATGCAAGAGGTATAAGCACCTCACAACATCTTTGTTCTCAATGCTTTTAAAGGTGGATTTGGTCTGCTTGCCCTTTTGACAAGCTGAGCAAATGCCATCTTTAACACACTTAACTTGAGGACCATTCCTCACTAACTCTTTGCTAAAGAGTTTGCTAATAGTCTTGTAGTTAAGATGAGCTAGCCTCTTGTGCCACTTGACACAATGAGAGACTGTCTCATCAGCTACAAGACAAACAGGAGAACCATTGTTCTCAATCATGATGTCTAGACAGTAGACATTCCTCTTTCTATATCCTGTCAAAATGATCTCTTGATCACTTGACCTCTTGATATGACAACCATTTTTAACAAATGAGATGTCATACCCTACATCACTTAACTGACTTATACTTATAAGGTTGTGTTTCAACCCTTTAACATAAGCCACTTGAGTAATGGTAACAAGGTTTGAAGAAATGTTACCAAACCCTTTGATGATTCCTTTTTCAGAACCACCAAAGGTCACTTTAGGACCATTTTTGATTGGAATATAGTCCTTCAGTAGTCCCCTTGTTCCAGTCATATGTCTGGAACATCCACTATCCAAGTACCATGTTGGGGTATGGCCACTTGGATTCACCTGCAAAACAAATTAATGAACCTTAGAACCCAAAGTAAACTTGGGTCCTTGGTGATTGTTAGTTTGCAACATGACATAGCTACCTACTGGCTTTCCACCAGGTAGCTTGCTACTCCCATTGGCACTTGCATTGTGCCAACAGTCCAAGGCAAAGTGGCCAACTTTGCCACAGCACCAGCATTCAAACTTGTTGTACCTTTGCTTAGGTACAGACTTGGCTGTCTTGACTACAGCAGGCTTATTGAATATTGGGGCTTTGCCCTTGGACTTGGACTGATCCTGAACAGTCCTAGCTGGTTTAATAAAACCCAATCCAGCCTTTCCTTTATGATGAACAAATTCATCAATCAAGGGTAGCACTGATTTAGGTTTTGAAAACCTAGCAACTAGCTCTCTTTCCTTCTGAAGATTGATCTCCAGTCTCTTAATTTGATCATTTTTATAGGTGATAGTTCCCATCTGAATCACAGTAATGTGTTTCAGCCTGGCTACCTCATTGAGCTTTTGATCAAATTTCTTCTCAAAATCTGTTGCAGCTGCCTTGAGATCAGCAATCTCCTTTGCCTGACTTTTGGCTAGGGTCTTGCTTTTCTTATAGGCTTGCAACAGTACTTTATATTCATCTAAGAGCTGATGAATATCTCCCTCAGATTCAGAAACACTTCCATCACTTGATGAAGATGAATCTGACTCTGAACTAGAACTGGAATCTGAACTTTGAGTTGGACTTTGTACCTGACTAGGTCCTGGCTGCTCCAGGATTTTGGTACTTTCAGTCAATGCCATCAGTCCTTGGCACTGACACTCTTCTTGTTCATAGATTGATTCCATGATCTGCATAAACTCTTCTTCTTCTTCAGCAAATAGCCCTATGTAGGCTTCAGCATCTGTCTCAGTGTCTGAAGAAGAAATGTCTGAAAGAGTCTTCTCATTCTTTGCAACAAAGGACTTCTCCTTCTTTCCTTTGAAGTGAGTCTTCTTTTTGTCACTGGATTCTTTTCTTCTCTCAGGACAATCTGCAATAACATGACTCTGTCTATTGCAGCAGTAACACACTATCTTAGACCCAGTTGCCTTGCTAGTCTTTGTCTTTTTCTTGTCCTTCTTTGAAGGCTTCTTCTCCTGATACTGGACTTCTTTCCCTTTGGAAAATGAAGGTCTGGACCTCCACTGTTTCTTCTTCAGGAATTTCTGAAAATGTCTGGTGAATGCAGCAAAGTCTTCATCACTTTCACTGCTTGTAGACTTTGTGCTAACAGACTCATCAGATTCTGATTCAACTACCTCTGGAGGAGGAGTTGATGACTTAGTCCTGCCCTTTCTAGGTACTTCTGACTTGAAGGCAACTATCCTTTCCCTATGCTCAGTCCTTGTTGATTTTTCCTCCTCTTTTCTTACTGACAGCTGCATCTCATAAGACAACAACTTGCCAAACAGTGTGGGAGGAGGAATTTCTCCCAACTTTGCCATTTCTCTGATGGCACAGATCTTAGTGTCCCAATCTTTGGTTAGGGACCTTAAGAACTTATCATTCAATTCATAGTTAGTGAACTCTCTTCCATAGGACATGAGTTCATTAACAATTCTATAGAACTTCTTGTAGCATTCAGTGATGCTATCTCCTCTTCCTTGCCTAAAGCTCTCATACTCTTGATTAAGCAAGGACTTCCTATCTTGCCTAACTTCTTCAGAACCTTCCATATAGACAATGAGAGTATCCCACATCTCTTTTGCTATTTTACAGTGAATTAAGTTCTGAAAAGTGGCATCATCAATGACACTTACTATAATGTTTTGTGCCCTCTTGTCCATAGTGGCTAGGACAATTTCATCCTTAGTCATCTCAGAGAAATCCTTTGGAGTTCTCTGTGTAGCATCCAAAACTGAAACCTTCATGGGCACATATGGCCCCTCTTTGACTGTGATGTAGATTCTAGGGTCAGAGGCCTCCATAAATAGCCTAACCCTTTCTTTCCAGATCCCAAAGATCTCTTTTCTGCATATGGGCAGTTTCATTGAACCCAATTCCTTGTGATTCTCTGAAGAACCCATGTTTCTTGATTTTCTTGAAACTGTGTTCTGACTTACACTGAATCTGCCAAACTGGATCTCCTCAGACAGTTAGTCCTTTTTGAGGAACCTCGCTTTGATACCACTTGAAAGATATGGTACCTAAACACCTAGAGGGGGGGGGGGGTGAATAGGTGACCTAAACCTTTTTGAAACTTTGTTGGCAGCAAAACAGTTATCTCACAGATTTCTACAGCTAACAGCAATAACAAAATATAAACTGCTAATCCACAACACAGCACAGCACAGCAGACACACAAATTTATAGTGGTTCCCCAATCTTTGGGTACATCCACTTTCCCCCTTCGCCTATCTAGCAGTGTAATAGATTCGGCCAAACTTCTCCACTATCTCAGAACCCAACTAGGTTCCTACACCTCAGGCCCAAAGCCTTACACTCAGCCACCAAGGCCTACACTCAGCCACCCAGGCCTACACTCAGCCAATCAAGGCCTACACTCAGCCAATTAAGGCCTACACTCAGAGTTCTTCAACTCCTACACTCAGGCAACCAAGCCCTACCCTCAGCCTTTATAATATAGGCTTACAATTCACTCAGATCCAATAGATCCTACAAGTTAAAATTGAATTACAATAACTAACTCTACAACTCAGAAAATAAGAGAGGAGTTGAGAGTTTCTTGAAGAGTTCTTGGAAGAACTCATCTAGATCCAAACTGACTTAGCTTCCTTCAAAGCTTCTTGAGTAGAACTGAATTAGTCTGAATCCTCTGCAGTTGATCCTTGACCTCTGCTTCTTGAGATCCAGATGATTCTGAATCCTTCTTCTCAGCCTTAGTTCCAAAGACTGAATTCTTGATTGGAGCTCTCTCTCTCCAACTTCTTAGATCTGCTGTTGGACAGCAAGATCTTCTTGATTTGTATCACTTGGATAACTTGATCAGCAACCACTTGAACAAATCTCTTAGATTAATCTGAACTCAATCAGAACTTAATCTTCTTCTGTTAACTCTTAACAACAACAACAGTTTCTGTAAACAGTCTGTGCCTATTTATAGGCCTTCTTCATGGTAACCGGCTGGTCCGGTTCATAACTGACTTCTGAGATCTCTGACAAGTGCTGTAGACCGGCTGGAACGGCAGCTGTCATGTCATCCAGTCAATTATTGAAATTCTCTAACTGTCAGATAGTGTCGAGACTTTCTGTTCTTAAGTGTCGACACTTATAGACTAAGTGTCGACACATGCTGTGTAAGTGTCGACACAAGTCTACAAGGTGTCGACACAACTCCTTGTATGTCTCGACACAGATTCTTCTTCAAGTGTCGACACTGAAATTAAGTGTCGACACAAGTACTTGATCTTCTGTAACTTGTTGAATTCTTCTAAGTGTCGACACATCTCCTTTGTGTCGACACATCTTCTTGTGTTGAATCTGTCAAGTGTCGACACTGCTTCTTGGTGTCGACACAAGTCTTCAATATAGATTCTTCAGCTGAGTGTCGACACATTCCCTTAGTGTCGACACTTGTACTTAGAATATATTTGTAGATATTTCTGTTCTTTGCTAAGTGTCAACACAGCTCCTTGTGTCGACACTTTTTTCAAGTGTAGAGTCTTCAACTAAGTGTCGACACATTGTGCTGGGTGTCGACACTTTCTTCAAGTGTTGACTCTTCTGGTTGTGTGTCGACACATTGTGCTGAGTGTCGACACATACTTCAAGTGTTGACTCCTTTGAGTGTGTGTCGACACATTGTGCTGAGTGTCGACACATTCTTCATATGTTGACTCTGCTGATTGAGTGTCGACACATTGTGTTGAGTGTCGACACTTGTCCTTAGTCTCTGCAGAATTTTGCTGAGTGTCAACACAACTCCAAGTGTCGACACTTTCTGATGTAGACTCAGCTCTTCTAGGTGTCGACACTTCTGCTAAGTGTCGACACAGCTTTTCTGCATTCTTCTTCACTGAGTGTCGACACAGCTCCAAGTGTCGACACTTTCTGTCTGGTGTCGACTCTTCTTCTCAGGTGTCGACACAATTACTCCAAGTGTCGACACTGCTTGTCTGGGTGTCGACACAAGCTTTCTCAAGTGTCGACACTTTCCCTCTGGGTGTCGACACATGGACTTAGAAACTTTTAGCTTCAGTCCAGTGAATACCTAACCTGCACAAGTAACTCAAACATACATCAAATACATTATGATGTATATCATTGAGTTAGGTGAGGCTTCTTCAAATCAGGTACATTTGACCAATGTACCCAACAACACTCAGCCAACAAGGCCTACACTCAGCCAACAAGGCCTACACTCAGCCAACAAGGCCTACACTCAGCCAACAAGGCCTACACTCAGAGTTTTCAAACTCCTACCCTCAGCCTTTATAATTTCAGGCTTACAATTCACTCAGATCCAAAGGATCCTACAAGTTAAAATGATTACAGAAATAATAACTCAACAACTCAGAAACAAGAGAGGGGAGTTGAGAGTTTCTTGATGAGTTCTTGGAAGAACTCAGCTGGATTCAATCTGACTTAGCTTTCTTCAAAGCTTCTTGAAATAGAACTGAATAAGACTGATTCCTTCTGCAGTTGATCCTTGACCTCTGCTTCTTAAGACTCAGAATGAATCTGAATCCTTCTTCTCAACCCAGTTCCAATGGCTGATTTCTTGGATGGAGCCCTCTCTCTCCAACTTCTTAGATCTGCACTTGGACTGCAAGATCTTCTTGATTTGATACTCTGTGTACCACTTTAATAACTTGTTCTTCAACAATGTGATCCACAGTTTCTGTAAACTGTATGTGCCTATTTATAGGCCTTCTTCATGGTAACCGGCTGGTCCGATTCATAACTGTCTTCTGACATCTCTGACAGGTGCTGTAGACCGGCTGGAACGGCAGCTGTCAAGTCATCCAGTCATTTCTTGAAAATCTCTAACTGTCTGAAAGTGTCGAGACTTTCTGTCTTTAAGTGTCGACACTTGTAGTCCAAGTGTCGACACATGCTGTGTAAGTGTCGACACAAGTCTACAAGGTGTCGACACAACTCCTTGTATGTCTCGACACAGATTCTTCTTCAGGTGTCGACACTGAAATTGAGTGTCGACACAAGTACTTGATCTTCTATCTTTAACTGAATTCTTCTAAGTGTCGACACATCTCCTTTGTGTCGACACATCTTCTTGTGTTGAATCTGTTAAGTGTCGACACTGCTTCTTGGTGTCGACACATAGTCTTCTATGTTGATACTTGCCAAGTGTCGACACAGCTCCTTGTGTCGACACTTGATTCTTCTGTCGAGACTTCAGCTGAGTGTCGACACATTCCCTTAGTGTCGACACTTGTACTTAGAATATTTTGGAGATAATTCTGTTCTTTGCTAAGTGTCGACACAGCTCCTTGTGTCGACACTTTCTTCAAGTGTAGAGTCTTCAGCTGAGTGTCGACACATTGTTCTAGGTGTCGACACATACTTCATGTGTTGACTCTTCTGTTGAGTGTCGACACTTTATTTTTGGTGTCGACACTTTCTTCAAGTGCTGACTCTTCTTGTTGTGTCGACACATTGTTCTGGGTGTCGACACTTTAACTTAGTCTCTGCTGGCTTTTGCTGAGTGTCGACACAGCTCCAAGTGTCGACACTATCTGGTGTAGACTCAGCTTCACTGGGTGTCGACACAGCTCCTTGTGTCGGCACTTTCTGTCTGCACTTTTCTGCATTGAGTGTCGACACTGCTCCAAGTAGCGACACTTTCTGTCTGGTGTCGACTCTGCATCCCAGGTGTCGACACAATGACTCCAAGTGTCGACACTGCTTGTCTGGGTGTCGACACAAGCCTTCTTAAGTGTCGACACTTTCCCTCTGGGTGTCGACACATGGACTTAGAAACTTTTTGCTTTATTTCTGCAAATACTTAACCTGCACATGTAACTCAAACTACATCAAATACATTTTGATGTATATCATTGAGTTGGGTGAGGCTTCTTCAAATCAGGTACATTTGACCAATGTACCCAACAATCTCCCCCTATTTGGAGAAGTCATAACCCTTAGTCAATGATATACACCATTTATAATTAAAAATTACAAAATGATGTAAAGCAGGTTATATTCAGCAGGGTAACCATAAACATGTATAAATCACACATGTATACACATACATCAACACAGAACAAATAAGAAATAGACATATTCACAGAACAATCATGAAATATATTGATCACATATTGTTCTAACATTTGTCTTATACATTTTCAGTGGTTCACAAAAATGTTTTACATTCAAAAGATTACAAAATAATCTTCAAGTAAATTTTTAATCTATTTCTGTTCTGGTTCCTTGATAACTATTCCCTTGCCAGCTTGGACTTTAACTTGGACAGCAGCATCAGCAGTTTCAGCATCAGCAGGCTTCTTGCCTTTCAGATCTTTCTTTTTAAGCTCTTCAGCTTTGATCTTCTGCCTCTCAAAATAATGGTATGGCTTAGGAAAGTACTTGCTAGGCTCCACTGCAGTAGGAGGTAGCTTTCCCATCTTTGCCTTCCTTCTATACTGAACTATTGCTTCCTGCCTGATCTCATGTTTTCTCCATTCAGCTTCAGAGAACCACTTGTTCCTGTCATGAGTGTTATCCTTGGCAGCTTTCCAGGTAGTTAATATTATATTCCTAGAGGTAGGGCTCCACTGTTCAAAGTCTGGCCTTTGTTCTGCTTGTTCCCTAAACCTCTTCTTAGACAACCTTGTCTCTTCTTCTTTTTGTAATGCCTCTTGCATGGCTTCAGAAATAGGCTGAACCACTTTATCCAGAATAACATTAGACTTCCCTTCAGTTGGGCTATACATCTGATGAATATCAACTTGCACCATGTCAAAATCTGGTGGAGGATATATCACTTGAGCTACCTCTGGTTGCTCACCTCCAAGATATGCAGTTTGAATCCCAGATTCAGCAACATTATCATCATCACAGAGTGGAGGATAGCCCAGTGTAGCTCTGATGGAATTAGATATCCATTTGGCATGATCAGAGCTAGCTTTGACTAAAACTCTCTCCCCCTTTATGACTTCTCTAGCCATATGATCTCTGACATCATCCTTTTGAAATCTTATTTGACTATCCAAGTATCTGATTCCCTCTTTAAAGAATGGTTTGAGCTTTTGAAGTTGTTCAGAGATGGCTTTCTGGGAGGCTTGGATTGCAGACTTAACAGCAGAAATTTCTTCTTGAAATACTTTATCAAAATCAGCTTTAGCAGCAGCAGTAGATGTAGAAGGTTCAACAGCCTTGTTCTTCAACTCAGTGACTATAGCATTATGAGAAGCAGTCAAGTTGTCATTCATCCTTATTTGATTTTCCAGAATATATCCTTGCTTCAATGCTATATCATCTACCTGTGCCTTGATCTTCTCCTGGTGTGTTGCCAAATACACCACTGCATTTCCACCCTTGTGGAAGCAGTCTGTCATCTCTTTCTTGTTAAAGTTCATTTCAAACCTTATAGACTTGATGTCCTGGGCCAGATCAAACTGTAAAGACTTCTGCCCTTCATCCACATAAGCCTCTATGGCTTTTCTATGTTCATCCAGTTTTATCTGCAGGACAATCATTAAAGCACTATAATCAACAGATAGTGTTTGCTGAACTATAGGCTGGGGTGCAATTGATTGTAAAGCCTTTTTGTAACTTTGACTCCTTCTCTTGAAGACATACAGTTTCTTCTTCTTTGCCCTAGCACTCTCCTCATCTTCAAAGGCAGAAGTGCTGTCTATGTCAACCCTATCCTTAGGGCTTTGAGGCTTCTCTTTCTGCACTTCAGGTGCCTTCTCAGTTTCCTGCCTAATAGGCTCTTCCAGAACTTGTACTTGCTCCCCCTCAGCAGCAACATTCTCTCCTTCAGCAGCATCCTTGTCCATATCAAAATCTTGTTGGTCTAGATTTAGGAACAAATCTTCCATGGTGAATTCTTGTGGTGAAGGAGATGGAGAAGTTCTTGGTTCTTCAACCACAGGATCAGGAATCACTTGTACAGCAGATGTGTCATCTTCATCAACATCTGGTACTGGACTATCCAGCTGAGTTTGCTGAGGAACATCAGATAAATCAGCATCCTCTATAAGATATTCTAAAGTATTTAGGTCAGTGAGTACCTCTTGTATGATGGTGGTGGCTTGCTCACTTTCCAGTGTAGATGGTGCTTCTACAACTGGAGGCTCCCCCTGGCTGTGATCCCTGTGGATGGGGCTAGCTTGAGGCAGCTCCCCCTGGATCTCAGCAGCCTCTTAAGGAGCAGGAGATTTCACTGCAGTCTCTTCCTCTTGGTCATCTGGAGTGAAAACAACTTGTTCTTCACTTTCAGAACTGCTGGAGGACTCTTGTGCCACTGGAGTAGTTTTTCTCTTTTTCTTTGGAGGAATCTCCTTCTCAGTAATTGTCTTCTCTAGGGTTGGCATTTCCTTGGACAACACCCTGTCCCATCTAGAAAAGATCCTTAGATCCATCTTCCTCATGTGGTTTATCTTGCTTCCTGCAGCAGTACACATTACCTCTGGTATTACACCAGCTAGGTATAGACTAATGATTCTGCCCAGATTGGGCTTCTTCAAGCTCTCCTTAATCTTCTCATAAACAACTATAGACCAGTCTGTTTTCAGAGTGAAGATTATCCTTGTCATGATTCCAAACATATAGGCAGACACTCTTTCATGCCCTCCAGGCTTGCTGAGTAAGACCTTACCAACAATCTCAGACATGAATTTTCCTTGATTATTCATGCCTTTTCTGTTGAAAACAGAACCTATCTTCATTTTAGGATCAAGACCACACCGGGTTAGAGCTTCCCTGGTCTTGGATGCAGTGACTTCTTCTTCATCTTGAGTTTTTAGAAGCTATAGAATCTTCCTTAGACTCTTTGGTGATACCTTAACCCTTGCACCATGAACTCTGGATTTGATTTTGTATCCATATTCATCTATCTGAGCTCCATTAATGAATTCAAGAACCTCCTTCTTCCATATCTTAGTTGGTCCTGAAACCAAATATTCTAACCCAGAATCTGCAACTAGGGTTACTACCGCCTGGATTTCTTGATCTGCTTCTTCGAACGCGCCGCGCACTAGCTCATATCCTTCATTAACGTTCTCCTCAAGCTTAGGTGTCATTAGGGTTTGCAGAATTTGTCTTGAGAGAAGAGAGGTGTCGACACAGTAGTTTTGGTCTCGAAACTTTGAAAGCGTGTCGACAAACAAAGACAAAACCCTATTTATACCTTTCTGATTTTGAAGATGAACAGGCGGGACAGCTAACTTAAAATGTGTCGACACTGGCAATAAGTGTCGACACTGACTTATAATGTCTCGACACATATGTGTCGACACAAGTTTAGTCAACAGATTTTATGTGTCGACACTTGGTTATGTGTCGACACAACATAACTTGACACATTGTCGAGACTTTACTTAGAAAATTCTGAGTAAATACTAAGTGTCGACACCATACTGGATGTGTCGACACCTACATGTCATGTGTCGACACTAATATTCTGAAGTGTCGACACCAACTTCCTAGATGTGTCGACACCTTTTTCCTGAAGTGTCGACACCACTATTCTGTGTCGACATAGACTTGTCTATGTGTCGACACCTTTTTACTTAGCCAATTTCAGTTCTATAAACTTATTCTAAGTTTATCATTCCTAGTTCAATTTTAAATCTATTGAACTTAGCTTCTTCTAGGGGCTTAGTATACATATCAGCTAGTTGTTCATCTGTTTTAACATATTCAAGTACAATATCATTTCTTTCTACATGCTCCCTAAGAAAGTGATATTTAATTTCAATATGTTTTGTCCTACTATGGGATACATGATTATTAGCTATGGAAATAACACTAGTAGAATCACAGAAAAGTGGAGTTCTACTTACCTGAAATCCATAGTCCTCTAGCTGATGTTGTATCCACAGAAGTTGAGCACAGCAACTTCCTGCAGCCACATACTCTGACTCTGCTGTGGAGATAACCACACTGGTTTGCTTTTTGCTACTCCATGAAATTAGTCTCCCACCTAGGAATTGACAGGTTCCAGTAGTGCTTTTTCTATCTTCTTTGCATCCTGCAAATTCTGCATCTGAATAACCTGTTAGATCAAAATCTCCATTCCTAGGGTACCAGAGGCCTAGATAGGGAGTGCCCTTTAGATATCTAAATATTCTCTTGACTGCAGTCAAATGAGACTCTTTGGGGCAGGCTTGATACCTTGCACAAACACATGTAGCATACATTATGTCTGGTCTACTAGCAATCAAGTATAATAGGGAGCCAACTATCCCTCTATACAAGGTTTCATCTACAGGTTTCCTTGCATCATCCTTGCTAAGAGACATACTTGACCCCATAGGAGTCTTCATGGTACTGGATGAATCCATACCATACTTCCTTATGAGTTCTAGGGTGAACTTGGACTGACAAATGGATAAACCACTCTCAGTCTGTTTAACTTGGAGACCCAAGAAAAACTTCAGCTCTCCCATACTACTCATCTCAAACTGACCTTGCATAAGTTTTGCAAACTTTTTGCAAAGGCTGCTTTCAGTAGACCCAAATATAATGTCATCTACATATATTTGGACTAGTATAACTTTGCCTCTAGATTCCCTAAGGAATAGAGTCTTATCTATTTTCCCCCTTGAGAACTTGTTCTCAATGAGGAAACTAGATAGGGTTTCATACCAAGCCCTAGGGGCTTGCTTTAACCCATATAAAGCTTTCCTAAGTCTATAGACATGATGAGGTAAAGTAGAATCTACAAAACCTGAGGGCTGTTCCACATAGACTTCTTCCTTAAGATTACCATTCAAGAATGCTGACTTGACATCCATTTGGTAAACCTTAAATCCTTGATAGGTTGCATAGGCTAAGAACATCCTTATGGCTTCCAGTCTGGCTACTGGAGCAAAGGTTTGATCAAAATCAATACCTTCTTCTTGCCTATATCCTTTACCAACCAGTCTTGCTTTATTCTTAATGATGACCCCTTGTTCATCCATTTTATTCCTGTAGATCCACTTAACTCCTATTATATTGTGGTCTTTAGGCTTAGGAACAAGTTCCCAGACCTTGCACCTCTTGAACTGATTAAGCTCTTCTTGCATTGCTTCAGTCCATTGTGGATCCAGTATTGCTTCTTCAAATTTCTTAGGTTCAACTTGAGACAGGAAACTGGAGTAGATTGCTGCATTCATGTATCTGCTCCTAGTTTGTACTCCTTGTCTTGGATCTCCAATAATCTGCTCTACTGGATGATCTCTAAGATGCCTATTGACTGGAGGCATCCTAACTTCAGGTTGAACCATTTCAACATCTCCATCATGTTGTTCTCCTTGTATTTCTTCAGCAATTGGCACATGTAGTTCTCCCCCTGGACAACAGCTACTCTCCTCTCCTTGCTGTCTTGCAGCAGGTACTTCTTCTATAGTAAGCTTGTCCATCTTCTTTGTTAAACCTGTGGGGCTGCATACAGAACTAGACAACTCATTGTTAATAAGTTTTGTCTCATCAAAAACTACATGCACAGATTCTTCTACAACTTGTGTAGTCAAGTTGTAGACTCTATAAGCCTTACTGTTATTGCTGTACCCAACAAAAATTCCCTCTTGGGACTTGGCAGCAAACTTTGTCAAGTAGGACTTCCCATTGTTAAGTATGAAGCATTTGCAACCAAAGATCCTGAAGTAGGATAGGTTTGGTTTCCTGCCTTTCACAACTTCATAGGGGGTCTTGTTGAGGCCTTTAGTTATGGTAGCCCTATTGATAACATGACATGCAGTGTTAACTGCTTCAGCCCAGAAATACTCTGGTAGTGATGTATCACTAGATAGGGTCCTACCAGCCTCTATCAAGGTTCTATTCTTCCTTTCAGCAATGCCATTTTGCTGAAGTGTTCTAGGTGAAGAGAATTCTTGAAAGATCCCAAAGTCTTCACATAGTTTTGTCATGCTATCAGATTGAAACTCAGTACCATGGTCACTTCTAATTTTGACCACTGTACTATTTAGTTCATTCTGAATTTGCTTGACAAAGTTATAGAAAACATTAGGTTTTTCAGATTTCTGTCTTAAGAAGAACACCCAGGAAAACCTTGAGTAGTCATCTACAACTACAAAGGTATAGACCTTCCTACCTAAGCTGTGAACTGGCATTGGACCAAAGAGATCCATATGCAAGAGGTATAAACACCTCACAGCATCCTTATTTTCTATGCTTCTAAAGGTGGATTTAATCTGCTTGCCCTTTTGACAAGCTGAACAAATACCATATTTAACACACTTAACTTGAGGAGCATTCCTCACTAACTCTTTGCTAAAGAGTTTGCTAATAGTCTTGTAGTTAAGATGGGCAAGCCTCTTGTGCCATTTGACACAATGAGAGACTGTCTCATCAGCTACAAGACACACTGAAGAACCACTGTTCTCAACCATAATGTCTAAACAATAGACATTCCTTTTCCTATAACCAGTCAAAATGATCTCTTGATCACTTGACCTCTTGATATGATAACCATTTTTAACAAATGAGATGTCATACCCTACATCACTTAATTGACTTATACTTATTAGGTTGTGTTTCAACCCTTTAACATAAGCCACTTGAGTAATGGTAACCAAGTTTGTAGAAATGTTACCAAACCCTTTGATGATTCCTTTTTCAGAACCACCAAAGATTACTTTTGGACCATCTTTTATTGGAATATAGTCCTTTAGTAATCCTCTTGTTCCAGTCATATGTCTGGAACATCCACTGTCCAAGTACCATGTTGGGGTATGTCCACTTGGACTCACCTGCAAAACAGATTAATGAACCTTAGAACCCAAAGAATTCTTGGGTCCTTGGTACTTGTTAGTCTGCAATCTGACAAAGCTACCTACTGGCTTTCCAACAGGTAGTTTGGTACTCACTTTGGCACTAGCATTGTGCCAACAATCCACTGCAAAATGGCCAACTTTGCCACGGCACCAACATTCAAACTTATTGTACCTTTGCTTAGGTACTGCCTTGGCTGTCTTGTCTACAGCAGGCTTGTTGAATGTTAGGGCTTTGCCCTTGGACTTAGACTTGGACTGCTCAGTCCCTGCAGGTCTAATAAAGCCCAGTCCAGCCTTACCTTTATGATGAACAAATTCATCAATTAAAGGTAGCACTGACTTGGGTTTAGAAAACCTAGCAACAAGATCTCTCTCTTTCTGAAGATTTATCTCCAGACTCTTGATTTGATCATTCTTAAAGGTGATAGTTCCCATCTGAATCACTGTTATGTGTTTCAGCCTGGCTATTTCATTAAGCTTTTGATCAAATTGCTTCTCAGAATCTGTTGCAGCAGCTTTAAGATCAGCAATTTCCTTTGCCTGACTTTTGGCAAGGGACTTGCTTCTCTTGTAAGCTTGCAACAACACTTTATATTCATCTATAAGATGATGAATATCATCCTCAGACTCAGATACATTCTCATCACTTGATGAAGAAGAATCTGAATCTGAACTAGAACAAGAAACTGAACTTGAACTTGAACCTTGTACCTTACTGGGTCCTGGCTGCTCCAGGATTTTGGCACTCTCTGTCAAAGCCATTAGCCCTTGGCAATGACTGTCTTCTTGTTCATAAATAGACTCCATGATCTGCATGAATTCTTCTTCTTCTTCTTCAGCAAACAGCCCTATGTAGGCCTCAGCCTCAGACTCAGTTTCTGAAGAAGAGATATCTGATAGAGTCTTCTCCTTCTTGGCAACAAAAGACTTTTCTTTCTTGCCTTTGAAATAAGTCTTTTTCCTGTCACCAGATTCTTTCCTCTTTTCAGGACAGTCTGCAATAACATGGCCCTGTCTATTGCAGCAATAACACACTATCTTAGAACCAGTTGCCTTGCTTGACTTTGTCCTCTTCCTGTCTTTCTTTGAAGGCTTTTTCTCCTGATAAAAGACTTCCTTTCCCTTTGAAGTAGAAGGTCTTGACCTCCACTGTTTCTTCTTCAAGAATTTCTGAAAGTGTCTAGTGAAGGCAGCAAAGTCTTCATCACTTTCACTGCTCTCAGTCTTTGTGCTGACTGACTCATCTGATTCTGATTCAACTACCTCTGGAGGTGAAGTTGATGACTTATTCCTGCACTTTCTGGGGACATCTGTCTTGAAAGCAACTGTTCTTTCCTTGTGTTCAATTCTTATTGATTTCTCCTCCTCTTTTCTCACTGTCAACTGTATCTCATATAACAATAACTTGCCAAACAGTGTAGGAGGAGGAATTTCCCCCAACTTAGCCATTTCTCTTATGGCACAGATCTTGGTGTCCCAATCTTTGGTTAGGGACCTTAGGAACTTGTCATTTAGTTCATAGTTACTGAACTCTCTTCCATAAGACATGAGTTCATTCACTATTCTGTAGAACTTCTTATAGCACTCAGTTATGCTATCACCCTTTCCTTGTCTAAAACTCTCATACTCCTGATTTAGCAAGGATTTTCTATCTCGTCTGACTTCTTCAGATCCTTCCATATAGACAATGAGAGTATCCCACATCTCTTTGGCTGTCTTACAGTGAATAAGATTCTGAAAGGTTGCATCATCTATGGCACTTACTATAATGTTTTGTGCCCTCTTGTCCATGGTAGCTAGGACAATCTCATCCTTAGTCATCTCAGAGAAATCCTTTGGGGTTCTCTGATTTGCATCTAGAACAGATATCTTCATGGGCACATAAGGCCCCTCCTTTACTGTGATGTAGATTCTAGGGTCTGAGGCCTCCATAAATAGCCTTACCCTTTCTTTCCATATGCCAAAGATTTCCTTTCTGCATATAGGTAATTTCATGGAACCCAATTCCTTGTGATTCTCTGTGGAACCCATTTCTTGATTTTCTTGAATCTGTAAACTGACTTAGTTTGAATCTGCCAATCAGGATCTCCTCAGACTGTTAGTCCTTGTTTTGAGGAACCTCGCTTTGATACCACTTGAAAGAAATAGAGTACCTAAACACCTAGAGGGGGGGGGGGGGGTGAATATGTGACCTAATCCTTTTTACACTTTATTGGCAACAAACAGATCTATCACAGAATTCTGACTATGTTATCACAGCAAACAAACAGCATACACAGCAAATCACAACACAGCACAGCAGACACAGAGATTTATAGTGGTTCCCCAAGCTTTGGGTACATCCACTTTCCCCCTTCACCTATCTAGCAGTGTACTAGATTCAGCCAAACTTCTCCACTAGCTCAGAACCCAAACTGGTTCCTACACCTCAGGCCCAACGCCTTACAACTCAGCTTTTCCTCAAATCCTACACTCAGCCACAAGGGCCTACACTCAGCCAATCAAGGCCTACACTCAGCCAACAAGGCCTACACTCAGCCAACAAGGCCTACACTCAGCCAACAAGGCCTACACTCAGCCAACAAGGCCTACACTCAGAGTTTTCAAACTCCTACCCTCAGCCTTTATAATTTCAGGCTTACAATTCACTCAGATCCAAAGGATCCTACAAGTTAAAATGATTATAGAAATAATAACTCAACAACTCAGAAACAAGAGAGGGGAGTTGAGAGTTTCTTGATGAGTTCTTGGAAGAACTCAGCTGGATTCAATCTGACTTAGCTTTCTTCAAAGCTTCTTGAAATAGAACTGAATAAGACTGATTCCTTCTGCAGTTGATCCTTGACCTCTGCTTCTTAAGACTCAGAATGAATCTGAATCCTTCTTCTCAGCCCAGTTCCAATGGCTGATTTCTTGGATGGAGCCCTCTCTCTCCAACTTCTTAGATCTGCACTTGGACTGCAAGATCTTCTTGATTTGATACTCTGTGTACCACTTTAATAACTTGTTCTTCAACAATGTGATCCACAGTTTCTGTAAACTGTATGTGCCTATTTATAGGCCTTCTTCATGGTAACCGGCTGGTCCGGTTCATAACTGTCTTCTGACATCTCTGACAGGTGCTGTAGACCGGCTGGAACGGCAGTTGTCAAGTCATCCAGTCATTTCTTGAAAATCTCTAACTGTCTGAAAGTGTCGAGACTTTCTGTCTTTAAGTGTCGACACTTGTAATCCAAGTGTCGACACATGCTGTGTAAGTGTCGACACAAGTCTACAAGGTGTCGACACAACTCCTTGTATGTCTCGACACAGATTCTTCTTCAGGTGTCGACACTGAAATTGAGTGTCGACACAAGTACTTGATCTTCTATCTTTAACTGAATTCTTCTAAGTGTCGACACATCTCCTTTGTGTCGACACATCTTCTTGTGTTGAATCTGTTAAGTGTCGACACTGCTTCTTGGTGTCGACACATAGTCTTCTATGTTGATACTTGCTAAGTGTCGACACAGCTCCTTGTGTCGACACTTGATTCTTCTGTCGAGACTTCAGCTGAGTGTCGACACATTCCCTTAGTGTCGACACTTGTACTTAGAATATTTTGGAGATAATTCTATTCTTTGCTAAGTGTCGACACAGCTCCTTGTGTCGACACTTTCTTCAAATGTAGAGTCTTCAGCTGAGTGTCGACACATTGTTCTAGGTGTCGACACTTACTTTATGTGTTGACTCTTCTGTTGAGTGTCGACACTTTGTTTTTGGTGTCGACACTTTCTTCAAGTGCTGACTCTTCTTGTTGTGTCGACACATTGTTCTGGGTGTCGACACGTTAACTTAGTCTCTGCTGGCTTTTGCTGAGTGTCGACACAGCTCCAAGTGTCGACACTATCTGGTGTAGACTCAGCTTCACTGGGTGTCGACACAGCTCCTTGTGTCGACACTTTCTGTCTGCACTTTTCTGCATTGAGTGTCGACACTGCTCCAAGTGTCGACACTTTCTGTCTGGTGTCGACTCTGCATCCCAGGTGTCGACACAATGACTCCAAGTGTCGACACTGCTTGTCTGGGTGTCGACACAAGCCTTCTTAAGTGTCGACACTTTCCCTCTGGGTGTCGACACATGGACTTAGAAACTTTTTGCTTTATTTCTGCAAATACTTAACCTGCACATGTAACTCAAACTACATCAAATACATTTTGATGTATATCATTGAGTTGGGTGAGACTTCTTCAAATCAGGTACATTTGACCAATGTACCCAACACTATCTCCTAATCCAGCCGGACCCTCAACGATGCTCAACTGAATTATACCACTACGGAAAAGGAACTATTGGCAGTAATCTTCGCTTTCGAAATATTCCATTCATACTTAGTGTTATCTAAGGTCATTGTCTACACTGACCATGCCACACTAAGGTATTTATTCAAAAAGAAAGATGCCAAGCCCCGGCTAATCCGTTGGATTCTTCTACTCCAAGAATATGACATCGAGATCTGAGACAAGAAAGGGGTCGAAAACGTCATCGCCAATCACCTATCAAGATTGGAGAGCGACACCGAAGGAGTTGTACCTAGCTGCGAACGCAACGAGATTGTCGACTGCTTCCCGGACGAAAGATTATTCGCCATCTGTTGGCTCACTCCGACAATCCCGTGGTACGCAGATATGACCAACTACCTCGCTTGCAAATCTGTCTCCCCTCACCTGTCCTTGCAGCAAAAGCGAAAGCTACTATCCGATGCCAAATATTATTTCTGGGAAGACCCGTTACTATTCCGTACTTGCAACGACAACATCATCAGGCGTTGCTTACCCGAGACTGAATTCCAATCCGTCTTAACACACTACCACGATCGGGAGGCCGACGGTCATTTCGGCACCACCAGAACGGCACGCAAGGTACTGTAATGTGGCCTATTTTGGCCAACCCTTTTTAGAGACACCCAAGCATACGTCGCAAAATGCAATGAATGCCAAAGGACCGGAAATATCTCCAAGAGGATGAAATTCCTCTCAACAACATGCTCGTCTGCGAACCATTCGACGTTTGGTGGATCGACTTCATGGGACCCTTCCCAATGTCGCACGAAAAATTCTATATTATTGTCGCAGTCGACTATGTTTCCAAGTGGGTCGAAGCCGAAGCTGTTGCCGCTAATGATGCCCGCACCGTATTGAATTTCATACACAAGAACATTTTCTCTAGATTCGGCGCCCCGCGCACTATCATAAGCGACGACGGGAGCCGTTTCTACAACAAGTCGTTCTTGCAACTCATGAAGAAGTTTGGAGTCCACCACAAAATCTCTCTTGCCTACCATCCCCAAACCTGTGGGCAAGTAGAGGTCTCAAACCGCGAGCTCAAAAGAATCATCAAAAAATCCATCCATTCCAACAGAAAAGAGTGGGCCAAGAAGGTCGACGACTCCTTATGGGCGTACAGAACCGCCTTCAAAACCCCTATCGGTATGACCCCTTTTCAACTAGTCTATGAAAAAGCTTGCCACTTGCCGGTCGAGCTAGAACAAAAAGCGCTATGGGCAACCAAATTACTAAACATGGACATCGAAGCTGCAGCAGATAAGCACCGCACTCAACTGAATGAATTAGAGGAGCTCCGACATTTCGCATACGAAAATGCGCGGATATACAAAGAAAGAACAAAAAAATGACATGACCGTCACATCATCCCAAAAGAATTCCAGCCAGGAGACCAAGTCCTGATGTACAATTCCCGCCTCCGCTTATTTCCAGGAAAGCTGAAATCGCAGTGGAGCGGCCCCTTCACAGTGATCAGAGTCTCCCCCTTTGGCGCCATCGAAATAGCCGGGAAAAGAGGAGACAATTTCAAAGTCAATGGGCATCGGCTCAAATTATATGATGGCGGCACAACCACCAGCGAATCTCAAAGCCTGCAGCTCGCCGACCCCAAGCAAAGCGACAGCGACACTCCTTAATCGACAATGGCAGCATCAACAAATGAGGACCACCACTCCACTCCGCAGCTACCCCTGCACGTTATTCACCAAATTTTGTATCTCAAGAACATCTTTGAGCTTTTATATTTATTTATTTTTCTTTAGACTGCAAAGAACTCTATATCATAACTGCTAATACAGGTATTTGGTTCACCTTAAGGACGGTAAACAAAAGGGATTTCGGGAGACAACCCAAGTTGGACCATTTGGTCCTGTGCTGTGCTTTGAGTTCTTTATATATATATATATATATATATATATATATATATATATATATATATATATATATATATATATATATATATATATATATATATATATATATATTTTGTGTCCATATTTTGTTTGGCGTGCATATTTTAATCGCATGTGCCAGAATTTTTGAGGCGCGGCAACTTGGCCGCACTTGGACATCTCGTTGCACGACTGGTATGCTCAATTTTGAGCATATGTACTTCCTACCTTAGCTATTTTTTCCCATTTGGAATGCTTATTTTTACTAGTTGTTGAATTTAAGTCTGGGGGGAGAATGTAACGCCCCGTATTTTTCGTTGAATGGTGGGCGTTACGTTGGCTTTGACCGTTGTTCGAGCATGGTTTTCCCGCGGGCTTGCGAGTGGCTGTTTTGGTAGCCTAGTTGCACGATTCCCCAGCAAACCGGAGTCCAAATTGGGGACTCGGTGAGGCCTCTTAGGGAATGTTTGCACTTTTTAGCGCCCGGGTAAGGTTGCTCAAAACGGGTTGCTTGTACAGGAAACAAAAAGGGTAAAAAGTTCTTAAGGCAAAAGTGGTTTAGGACGACACATAAACACTTTTCAAAACAGGGAAAAATGGTCGTTTTTGTGCGTGACACGCCCCCCGACACGGGCGTGTCGGGGCGTGACCCAGGGCGTGACCTGGGCGTGACCTCCTTGACTCGACGAATTTTCTTGCGTCGAGTTGAGCTTGACGAATGGGGTACACGCCCCGTGACACGGGCGTGTCACGGGCCGTGTCCCGCAGTGTCGAGTGTCGAGTGTCGAGTGTCGAGTGTCGAGTGTCGGGTGTCGAGAGAGGGGACACAGCCTGTGACACCGGCGTGTCACAGGGTGTGTCAAGCTTTGTCGAGTGTCGACACTTTTGGTCGACGAGGTGTCGAGACACGGGCTACAATCCCTAGGTCACGGGCGTGACCGACCCGTCACGGGCATGTACCCGACCGTGTACCTTGTGGATAAACCTGGATTTGCCGACTTTTTGCACCGCTTAAGGTACACGCCTTGTGACACGGGCGTGTCACAGGGCGTGACAGGGTCGAAAATCAAATTTTTCCAGTTTTTTTGTGCCGTTCATTTCCTTGATTCTGGATCACATGGACCAGCTCGGTTCTGGAGGAAATAAGGCCGAAACAGATATGTATCCTCCTCATTTCACCTTCTTCTTCATCTTCTTCTTCATGCCAAAAGGAACTCAAGGGAGCAAGGATAAAGTAAGGCAAGGAAAGAGAGGAGCAGCCGTCGCGGCGTTGTCTCGGTTCAGGCAAGCGGTGTTCTTCACCCTTGCCAATCTTATTTCTTGTTCTTTGATTGTGCAACATAGCTAGTTTTCCTCTTTCCATTTTCCTAGCTTGTTCTTCTTGTTTTGTGTTATCCCTCACTAGCCTTATTATGCTCTTGAATTTCCCTGTGCTCAATGAATTCGATTTTCCATGCTTAGTTTTGTTTAGTTATCAAGTCTATGCTAGGTTGATTCATGTCGTTTATCTTGTTCATGTGATTCATGTAGCTAAGTTGATTCATGTTCATGTAGCCTTTCTTATTCATGTGATTCTTTCTTGTTCCTAATCATGTGATTCATGTACTCTATCAAGTTGACATAACTTTGGCAATTTGTAGTCATGAGTGAGGACGAAGGAAGGAAACGTCGTTAGCTTGGGTTCTGGTGAGTTTTGCGAGGCGAATTGTGAACCATAGCAGGAGCGTTTGTGTGAGGATTCTACAAGGGGTGATGTGGTTTCAGCCTTGGTGGCCACCGGGTTTTGTTTTATGGTATGGAACACCATTTTGGCCCCGATTTGGGCTGGCTTTTATTGGTGCGTTCCACTTTAGGGCCGCCACCAAAAGACCCTTGCGGAATCGAACTTAACCGCTGCTTATGTTTCACTAATATGTTTGATTCTAGTTCTACAGATGATGAATTGGGCATGTGTATTGCCTTTTTGCTCCTGCGGGTTGAGCAGGACTTGATGAAAATTGTACGCACTTGGTGCGTTTGGCACTTTGGATTGCTAGTATGTAATACTTGTTTTCCACCTGTTTTTTGTTCACTCATTTTACTTACATGAAACATTGCTACGGGGTCGGTAAGCCCCTTCGTCCTATTTTTTGAACTTCCTATTATATTGTGTAGCTTTGATGATTGTTGAGGTGCTCTTTCTTGAATGCCTCAGGTGCAGGTTGTAGCCAGTTGAGCAGCTAGTGCTTGGGTAGAGTTTCTTGGGAGCTAGCCGAGCTTACTTAGCGAGGTAGTTCTTTTCTTTGTTGTACAGACATACATGTGCCCCAATGGGTTCGTGTCAGCTTGTTGGCGCCCATTGGTGGCTTTCTTTACTTATGATATATGAATACTAGACTGCTGATGTGACTTATTTGGATGAGATGATGTCTTCTTGCTCTTGGGAAGGATTTATGCTAGGTTGCATTAGATATTTTCAAGATAAAACAAAACCTATTATTGTATCACATGCATAACATGTTTTGGTCACCGAACAAGTATTTTCCAAAGAACGTAAACAAAGATGATTTCTGATATTATTATAAATATAGACTTCATATAGGAGATCGTCATCAATAAACAAAGTATTTCCGCCGCGTACAAACACACATTTTAATGCCTAAGGTCGAGGGATACAACCATTAAACTCAAAGGTTTTCTTGCATTTAGTAAGCGTCAAGGGTTGCCTGAGCGTGTGCAGTTATCCCCTGCACGACGTGGCATCATAACCCGTAGTTCCTCTTGCTCTGATACGATGTACTCGTTGAGGAAATGCGGGTTGTGACAGTTGGTATCAGATCCAGGTTTGCTTGACAATTGGTCGGGCAAACTTTCCTTTTTGTCCTTGTCATAAGCATAATATCATACACACACCGAGGTGCCATCAGTATGTCTTGGCCGAAGCACGCACACTACACTCATGGCATGACAAGAAGTATACGTGGAATATTATGTAGTATGAGATGCATAATATGTGGTTGTATATGGATCCACCATAGGGGCAACATGTGCGGGTTATGTAGTATGAGATGCATAACCTTACCACATGGATGCGACTAGCACGTTTTCTTTTCTTCGTTGCATGCAATATTATGTAGTATGGGATGCATAGCATTGTGATGCGTACGCCCGCTCATGGCATGCATTAAGGCCTTTTCTAGACTGCATCGCACAACACGCATAACATAACATTGCATGAGCACAACGTGCCAAGCTAAAGATGTACATGATGACACCTGTACACTCATGGTTTTGGGTCAAATACAGTCATACATTCATCGGTTAGGCACAAGTTAGTGGGATGACAGTGAGTCATCTTTAGGCTAGGCATACCATCATTCTCAAACTCCCAGATCAAGTTAGCAGTTGATGTTCATATTTATATATGTATGGTCTGTACATAGCTGTTGTGTGTTTTGTTGGGTTTGAGCTTGACAAGAGTGAACGTGTTTATAGGATGTCGAAGCGTCCAGTGACAAGGCAAACTCCCCAATCCGAGGGCGAGTCTTCGGGCGCGCAGAATAATGCCTTGATGGATAGTCTACGTCAAAGTAATGAGGCTTTGACGAGGCAGGTGCAGGAAGTGCAGTCCCAGCTCCAAGCTATGTCATCAGCGATGTCTGGGCTGGCACCAAGAGTGCAAGAGACTGTCAGAGGCCCCACCATTTCTACTCCTTCTGTGGCAGTGATACCCCCAGTTGTGGTTCCTCCTGTGATGACTTTCATCTCGCAGTTTCAGCGACTTGGACCACCGACGTATGATGGAAAAGCGGACTTTGGGATCTTGGATGATTGGGTGATCACGTTGGAAGAGATGTTTATCTATTCTGGCGTTACCGAGGACCAGAAGGTGATGCTTGCCGCCTATCAACTCAAAGGGTTGTCTAAAGGTTGGTGGTTGCGAGAAAAGGAGAGCCTAGGGGCGGGATGTTCGTGGGAAGCCTTCAAAGAAATATTACGGCGTAAGTTTCTGCCGTTAGTGGAAAGGGACCGCCTGATGAATGACTTCTTGTACCTGAAGCAGAGGAAACTCACAGTTAGTGAGTATGAAATTGAGTTTAGCAAGTTAAGTCGGTTCGCTCCGAGCTTGGTGATTACGGAAGCTGACCGAGTAAAGAGATTTCTTGGCGGACTCCGCAGCGACGTGCAGCAGTTCGCAAGTGCTTATGGAGCGACGAGTTACACCACTGTGGTTGAGGCTGCTTTGAAGGTTGAAGCTATCGAAAATGCAAAACAAAGAGGACAGCTGATGAGGAAGGATAAGAGGAAGCTGGTGGGAGGGAAAAGCTCACAAGAATCAGACGTAAGGAAGAAGAACAAGGAGACGTGTAGCTTCTGTGGCCGGTCAGGCCACCCATTTGAGAAATGTTTCAAGCGGTTGGGGATGCAGAATAAGGAGCAGGTGCACGCCATTCAGGGTGCGCCAACTAGAGACTTGGAGTGTACAGGTTGTGGGGGAAGAGGTCATGATGTGAGCCGCTGCTGGGTCAAAGACAAGGTGTGCTTCCAGTGTGGAAAACAGGGACATCTTAAGGCAAGGTGACCACAAAACCAGCCCGTGCTGCAGCCAATGCCACTCCAAGCTTTGCATCTGCCTCCGCGTTTGGACAAAGGAAAAGGGAAGTTAAATGTGATCTCGTCAGAGGAAGCTCAGTTGTCACCTCAGGTTATCTCAGGTTCGATTCATTCCTCTGGTTCACGTTTTGTTTATGCCTCTTATGCGTAGTTCTTAGCTACATATGTACCCTTATAGGAAACTTTAAGGTAAAGAACCGTTGGGCGTGTGTTCTCTTTGATTCTGGCGCAACTCATTCATTTGTGGCTCGAACCTTTCTGGATCGGTATCATTTGACACCAGATCGAGTGGGGAATGCCTTTTTGGTGAAGTTTCCTTCCGGTGCTTCTGTGGTGGAAGACTGGGGTCTTCTTGATTGTCCCATTTTGTTGGGCGGTTTCTTAGCGAAGGCTGATTTCAAGGTGATCGATTTGGAGGATTTTGACGTCATTCTGGGTATGGACTGGTTATCCCGCTATGACGATGTCATCCAGTGCAAAGGAAAGCGCTTGGGTTTTATCAAGGATAATGGTTAGCCGAGAAGTATTTATGGTGATTCATGCCAGGATTCTCCAGGGATTTCAGCGGTATGTGTCCGGACGTTGTTTGTTTCCGACTGTTTTGCTTGTCTAGTCTCAGTTGTGGGGATTAGTGTTGTTTTGCCGTATTTGGAGGAGATTCCTGTTGTGCGTGAATTTCCAGATGTTTTTCCTACTGATCTTCCTAGTCTTCCCCCTGATCGTGATGTCGAGTTTGTCATTGATTTGGAGCCGGGTACGCGGCCTATTGCGAAAGCGCCGTACAGAATGGCCCCACGTGAGCTAGCAGAGTTGCGTACACAGCTGGATGACTTATTGGCAAAAGGGTTTATCAGGCCGAGTTCATCACCTTGGGGTGCACCGGTGTTATTTGTGAAGAAGAAAGATGGGTCGATGTGGCTTTGCATCGATTACCGGGAGTTGAACAAGGTGACGATTAAAAACAAGTACCCACTGCCAAGAATTGATGATTTGTTTGATCAACTGCGTGGCAGTTCAGTATTCTCGAAGATTGATCTCCACTCAGGCTATCATCAGCTCAAGGTCCGGGAGTCTGATATTCCGCGGACTGCATTTCGATCAAGACATGGCCATTTTGAATTTCTGGTGATGTCGTTTGGTTTGACCAACGCACCATCAGCCTTCATGGATATGATGAACTGGGTATTCAAGGACTACATTGATAAGTTTGTGGTAGTTTTTATTGATGACGTTCTTGTCTACTCGCGTAGTGCTGAGGAGCATGAACTACATCTGCGCTTAGTATTGGCCACTTTGCGAGACCAACAGTTATTTGCCAAGCTAAGCAAATGCGAGTTTTGGTTGCCTCAAGTTGCCTTTCTGGGTCATGTCATTAATCAACATGGAATTTCAGTAGATCCCGAAAAGATTACTGCAGTCATGGAATGGAGAAGACCGGAGACACCCAAGGAGATTCGGAGCTTCTTGGGCTTGGACGGCTATTATCGCAGATTTGTAGAAGGTTTTGTAATGTTGGCTGCACCTTTGACTCGCTTAACCCAGAATAGTGTGTTTTTGTTTGATTACTCATTTGATTTATATCAAAATGATTGAAAAGTTTCTAGGCAAAACTTTTTGTTAGGGGGAGTGACTGTAACGCCCCGTATTTTTCGTTGAATGATGGGCGTTACGTTGGCTTTGACCATTGTTCGAGCATGGTTTTCCCGCGGGCTTGCGAGTGGCTGTTTTGGTAGCCTAGTTGCACGATTCCCCAGTAAACCGGAGTCCAAATTGGGAACTCGGTGAGGCCTCTTAGGGAATGTTTGCACTTTTTCGCGCCCGGGTAAGGTTGCTCAAAACGGGTTGCTTGTACAGGAAACAAAAAGGGTAAAACGTTCTTAAGGCAAAAGTGGTCTAGGACGACACATAAACACTTTTCAAAACAGGGAAAAATGGTTGTTTTTGTGCGTGACACGCCCCCCGACACGGGCGTGTCGGGGCGTGACCCACGGCGTGACCTGGGCGTGACCTCCTTGACTCGACGAATTTTCTTGCGTCGAGTTGAGCTCGACGAATGGGGTACACGGCCCGTGACACGGGCGTGTCACGGGCCGTGTCCCGCGGTGTCGAGTGTCGAGTGTCGAGTGTCGAGTGTCGGGTGTCGAGAGAGGGGACACGGCCTGTGACACAGGCGTGTCACAGGGCGTGTCAAGCTTTGTCGAGTGTCGAAACTTTTGGTCGACGAGGTGTCGAGACACGGGCTACACGCCCTAGGTCACGGGCGTGACCGACCCGTCACGGGCGTGTACCCGGCCGTGTACCTTGTGGATAAACCTGGATTTGTCGACTTTCTGCGCCGCTTAAGGTACACGCCCTGTGACACGGGCGTGTCACAAGGCGTGACAGGGCCGAAAATCAAAATTTTCCAGTTTTTTGTGCCGTTCATTTCCTTGATTCTGGATCACATGGACCAGCTCAGTTCTGGAGGAAATAAGGCCGAAACAGAGATGTATCCTCCTCATTTTACCTTCTTCTTCATCTTCTTCTTCATGCCAAAAGGAACTCAAGGGAGCAAGGCTAAAGCAAGGCAAGGAAAGAGAGGAGCAGCCGTCGCGGCGTCGTCTCGGTTCAGGCAAGCGGTGTTCTTCACCCTTGCCAATCTTATTTCTTATTCTTTGATTGTGCAACATAGCTAGTTTTCCTCTTTCCATTTTTCTAGCTTGTTCTTCTTGTTTTGTGTTATCCCTCACTAGCCTTATTATGCTCTTGAATTTCCCTGTGCTCAATGAATTCGATTTTCCATGCTTAGTTTTGTTTAGTTATCAAGTTTATGCTTGGTTGATTCATGTCATTTATCTTGTTCATGTGATTGATGTAGCTAAGTTGATTCATGTTCATGTAGCCTTTCTTATTCATGTGATTCTTTCTTGTTCCTAATCATGTGATTCATGTACTCTATCAAGTTGACATAACTTTGGCAATTTGTAGTCATGAGTGAGGACGAAGGAAGGAAACATGTTTAGCTTGGGTTCTGGTGAGTTTTGCGAGGCGAATTGTGAACCATAGCAGGAGCGTTTGTGTGAGGATTCTACAAGGGGTAATGTGGTTTCAGCCTTGGTGGCCACCGGGTTTTGTTTTATGGTATGGAACACCATTTTGGCCCCGATTTGGGCTGGCTTTTATTGGTGCGTTCCACTTTAGGGCCGCCACCAAAAGACCCTTGCGGAATCGAACTTAACCGCTGCTTATGTTTCACTAGTATGGTTGATTCTTGTTCTACAGATGATGAATTGGGCATGTGTATTGCCTTTTTGCTCCTGCGGGTTGAGCAGGACTTGATGAAAATTGTACGCACTTGATGCGTTTGACACTTTGGATTGCCAGTATGTAATACTTGTTTTCCACCTGTTTTTGTTCACTCATTTTACTTACATGAAACATTGCTACGGGGTCGGTAAGCCCCTTCGTCCTATTTTCTGAACTTCCTATTATATTGTGTAGCTTTGATGATTGCTGAGGTGTTCTTTCTTGAATGCCTCAGGTGCAGGTTGTAGCCGGTTGAGCGGCTAGTGCTTGGGTAGAGTTTCTTGGGAGCTAGCCGAGCTTACTTAGCGAGGTAGTTCTTTTCTTTGTTGTACAGACATACATGTGCCCCAATGAGTTCGTGTCAGCTTGTTGGCGCCCATTGGTGGATTTCTTTACTTGTGATATATGAATACTAGACTGCTGATGTGACTTATTTGGATGAGATGATGTCTTCTTGCTCTTGGGAAGGATTTATGCTAGGTTGCATTAGATATTTTCAAGATAAAACAAAACATATTATTGTATCACATGCATAACATGTTTTGGTCACCGAACAAGTATTTTCCAAAGAACGTAAACAAAGATGATTTCTGATATTATTATAAATATAGACTTCATATAGGAGATCGTCATCAATAAACAAAGTATTTCCGCCGCATACAAACACACATTTTAATGCCTAAGGCCGAGGGATACATCCATTAAACTCAAAGGTTTTCTTGCATTTAGTAAGCGTCAAGGGTTGCCTGAGCGTGTGCAGTTATCCCCTGCACGACGTGGCATCATAACCCGTAGTTCCTCTTGCTCTGATACGATGTACTCGTTGAGGAAATGCGGGTTGTGACAGAGAACATGTCTGTGGTCACTATACAACACATTTTGTTGCATACCGTCTCTTGTTTAGTTATTTCATGATCTCTGTCGCACACACTGAATCACCCACACGAGTGCGCTCTTATCCACGCGCACAGCTTGAGTCAACTGTATTGTTTTTGTGTAAACTTTAAAATAGTGGTGCTGGCTTCAGATTTCAGGACAGAGTAGTTCGAAACTCATGCAGTGCTCCTAATCGAGTACTCATGGTTTGTGTAGAATTAGTATAGATTTAATTTTTCTTTATGCTCGTAGATTTATATATTTTTGCAGATGTAAATATTGTTTGTACTACTCAAAATCTGAATCTGGAGTAATCGAACGATAATGTAGGAATGTATATAGCCGCCACTAGACTCGTATTGCTCGAGTCGGGAGGAAGGATCATCTTTCTCGGGGACTAAGAACTTGCCCTAAGCTACTCTTGAAGAATTGGTGCCCGGTTAGTCAAGCGTGAGCATGACGTAGGCCCTCATTTTGGCTAGTTTGAGCCTTGTTTAGCCTTTCCTACCCGTTAACCGTTGCATGCCAAATTTGTGCCTACCCCTTCTTTGATTCAACTCCACTCACATTCACCAAGGCCTGAAGCTAAACCCACCATCGCAATCAAATGCTTGAGCTTGTTTGTATTTACTATTTTGATGATGTTGTGATATGTGGAAATCGTGTAATGTGGTGCTAAATTCATAAACTTTTTGATCACTACGTTTGGGGATTGCAAACGCAGAAAAGAAAAAGAATAAAAGCAAAAAAGAAAAAGAAAAATCTAAAAGAATTGCTTTGAGAATTCTATCCCCATCCTATTTATTGATTTTGGTTGGGTTAGGCCGTGTACACGCCCGGTTTTCAAGCTCAATCTGGGGGTGTGTTACCCGTACCTTTCTAAGTGGATGTATTGGTTTAGGATTTTGTTCTCTCGCTTTGTTTGCGTGTAGCCTTCATGTTTATCATTGACTACCAAACCTTAGCCTAAGCCCCCTTCTCTCCTATAAGTCCTACTGATTCATGCTTGAGTCTAACCCGCGCCGTGGAGAGAGTGTGAACGTGTAAGCGTATGGTCCCCGACATTGATGGATATCTTTGGAGGTGATCATAAGGGCTCCGATATTTGGCAATGCTCACCTTAGTGGACTGCCTACTTTCTTCATACACATGATCGCAAGATTCTCCAGAATTCTAATTTTGAGCAAATACAATATTTATTTACGCCTGTCGAATAGTTTAAACTGCGTAGTATAATTAAAAAGTTTTTCTATTATATCTTCTATGCCCATGTTGTATTTGATTTCTCGTCGTACTTTTTTTTGAAATTTCGGAGCTAGCTAGCAATTTTATAGTTCACGAAGTGATGATTTGCTCGGGATGTGCAAATGGTTAAGTCTGGGGGTGTGATGAGTCCAAATTTTACACTGATTTTTGGACTCATCTAGGCCATTTTTATCGTCTTAGCACTGCACTTGAGAGCCATAACTGCTTATATTTGTTTACGTGCCTATTTCATGATTAAGTGCACTGTAGGCTCGTTTCTGTGTGCTTTATTTGTTTCTGTGTTTTTGTTGTTCTTTAACCATGTCCTGAGAATGTGGTGTACACTTTTGGTGGCCTCTCTGCCTTTTCTACTGGTGCATGGGTCGTGTGCGTGCTCCGGAACCGCTCGGGAGACCCCGATGATACAGGAACACTGCGCACGACCACTGGACTTACTGCGCACGCCCACTGGATGTGAGCCACCGATCGTGCGCATTACATTCTCATTTTTCCTTTTTCTGCCTGGGTAATCATACGAGCACTGGCCTTAGTGCGCACGACCACTAGTCGTGCGCCACTGCTCGTGCGTGTTTACCCCTTGCTTTCTGCAAATCTGTCCTAGCCAATCACACGATCAGTGGATTCAGTGCGCACGACCACTAATCGTGCGCATATATGCTGATGTTTCTATCCAGGTTGCATGTTTAATTGGAAATGGCGCACGATCATCGAACTACAGTACGCACGACCACTGGACGTGTGCCACTGATCGTGCGCTCTGCATTTGCTGCCTCCGTATTTAAGGGCCTGCTGCGCGATTTAGGTGAACGCCCGTCATTTGCTGCGATCGGGGAGTGCGCGGGAAGCGCCATTTTACTTCTCCAGCTGCTCCATCACCTCCACCTTCATCGGGAGTCCATAGCCGGCTATTCCGAAGCTTTCCAAACTCTACGGTGAAGCTCTTGGCCATTGACGACCTCAACTCCAAGCTTTCCACTGGAGTTGGAGAAGAAGACAACCTAGAGAACGGACTCAAAGGCCTTCGAGGTGACAGCTCGTTGGTACCAGAAGCCTCCTCGGACTGAGCCCGGAAGCGGATTGACAACTCGCTATTTCGGCCACGACCTGCGGTGGATCTTCACTCTCTTTTGGTTTACTCCTCTTCCCCTTCCTCTGTTGTATGGAATGAGATAACATTGTAATGAACTACATGTTCTATTGTATGTCTAATGGGATGTTTGTAGTTTCCTTATGCTTGTAGTTGTCTGTGTGAATGCGCCTCGCCCACTCCACATCCACTCCATACCCGTGTTTCACCATATTGCACTCCGCACAAGAACACTTCCACCCATTAGCTTTCCGTCCACTCGCCCAACCGAAGTTCGGCATCGCGGCCGATACACTCACCTAACCTTGCGAAGCGGTGCCTTCGACCCGTATAGCTTTAATTAGTTTGTTAGATCAAACAACCACAATCTCTCAAGTCCCCCTTTTACTCTTTTTCTAAGTATAACCCTCATAACAATATTTTCTGAACTGTTGCCGCTATATGCTAATTGCATTTCTCAAGAGACCGACACTCGGGGATTTATTCCCAAACTTTATTACTTGTGCGACCGGTGCGCTTGTCTATTTACGTGCATCAAGCATCAACAAATCCATTTCAGACCACCTCTGTTGCTTCAAAGAGGAAATCTTGTCCCTTGGGCGCCATTTCGCTGGAGAATTTGAGAAGGCTAGCGAGGGAGAGGCCCGGAAGGCCGTAGAAGTTGAGCAGCAGCAGGAGGGGCTGGAGGAGGCAATGGAGATCGAGGAGGAGGTAGAAAGGGGAGAGCTAGAGCTGGAGGAAGAGGCAAGGGTCAGCTGGGAGCAGTCGCGGCTGGAGCCGGCCGAGGAAGTGGTGGAGATGGAGGTCTTCTCCAGCGCAGCGTAGGTACAAAAGGTGCGGGTCAGCGGGGGTTTGAGTCCCGAGGCTCGGGAGCGAGTGCATGCTTGCATTCAAAGCAACATCGACATCTTCACTTGGATCACGATAGACATGCCGGGCATCGACGCAGACGTGACCTGTCATCGCCTGAACTTGGATCCTCGCACTCGCCCCATACGCCAGAAGACGAGAGCCATCACCACCAAGCTGGAGGAGCCCATCCGCGAGGAGGTCAGGAAGCTCCTAGAGGCCGGCTTCATCTCAGAGATCCAGTATCCGGGCTGGATCTCGAATGTGGTAATGGTTAAAAAAGTGGGTGGTAAATGGAGAATGTGTATTGACTTTTCTTTGTTAAATAAATCATGCCCTAAGGATTGCTACCCCCTGCCTCGGATCGACGCGCTGGTTGATTCAGCCATCGATTTTTCTATCATGAGATTTTTGGATGCTTTTTCAGGTTATCACCAGATCCGGATGCACCTTCCCGATGTCAAGGATGTTTCCTTCATCACGAGGGAGGGGTGATTCAGTTACAAAATGATGCCCTTTGGGTTAAAGAACGCAGGGGCTACATACCAACGCATGATGGATCGGGTCTTTCGAGATCAAAGGGGGAGAAACTTGGAGGTCTATGTTGACGACCTAATGATCAAAAGCAAGTGTGTGGAGTCGCACCTGAGAGATCTAGAAGAGACATTCGCCACCCTAAGGAGGTTCAAGATGAGGCTGAACCCCTTGAAGTGTGTCTTCGGGGCCAGCTGCGGGAAGTTCCTCGGGCATCTCTTAACTCCGGCAGGGGTGGAGCCCAACCCGGACAAGGTAAAGGCCATCCTGGATTTGGAGTCACCTCGCGATGCCAAGGAAGTCTAGCGCTTGACAGACAAGCTGGCCAGGCTGAGCAGGTTCCTCTCCAAGGTAGGAGACAAGTGTTCTTCATTCTTTAAGGGGATGCGAGGGAATCAAAGGTTTGAGTGGACCGCCGAGTGTAAAGAAGCTTTCCATGGGCTGAAGAGACAGCTCTCTCGGGCTCCTCTACTTCAGAGTCCAAAAGAAGGGGAGGACCTGACCTTGTACCTTAGAGTAGGAGCGGAGGCGGTAAGCTCCATCCTAGTGAGGGAAGAAGGAAAGAAGCAACTACCCATCTACTACGTTAGCCGGATACTGAAGAGGGCAGAGCTCTGCTACCCCATCCTCGAAAAGCTAGCTTACGCTTTGGTCATCTCTGCATGGAAACTCCGACCATACTTTCAAGCACATTCGATTAGGGTGGTGATCGACCATCCTCTTCGCATGATCTTCGAAGAAGTAGAGCAGTCGGGGAGACTTGCTAAGTGGTCTATTGAGCTAAGCGAGTTTGACATCTCTTTTGTTCCAAGACTCTCCATCAAGGCGCAGGCAGTGGCAGACTTCCTAGCAGATTATGTTGTTGAAGTCGAAGAAGGAGAGCAGCAGCCACGGGAAGCATGGAAGATGATGGTCGATGGGGCCTTGGGAAAACATTCCCTCGGGGGAGGAGTGGTGCTGATCAGCCCCCAGGGAGTCGCGATAGAGCAGGCGGTGGCCTACCATTTTCCAGTGACCAACAACCAAGCGGAGTACGAGGCCGTGATCGCCGACCTTCGCTTGGCAAAGGAACTGGAGATTCAGGATGTGGAAGTTTCACGAACTCAAAGGTAGTATCGTCGCAGATCCGGGGAGAGTTTGAAGCTCGGGAGCCCACCCTCATCAAATACCTCTCCAAGGTAAGGGCGATCATCGGTGGATTCCGGTCATTCTCAATTCAACATGTCCCAAGGGAAGAAAGTACAGCTACCGATCGATTAGATAAGTTTGGACCTCGGGGAGGAGGGACCTTGACGGAGCTGTTTCGACCGGCTATCGAGGAAGGAGAGTTAATAATGGTAGATCGGCGACCCTCGTGGGTGGATCCATTGGTGACCTTCCTAACCACCGACGGACTTCCTGAGGGGACCAAGGATGGGAGAAACTTCAAGCGTAAGGCAGCTCACTACCTAATGATAGAAGGGGGCCTGCATCGTAAGATGTTGTCAGGACTCCTGGCCAGATGTGTGACCAAAGAAGAGATCCCGAGGATCTTGCGGGAGGTGAACTCGGGCGAGTGCGACAGTCATTCTGGAGGGAGGATGTTGGAGGAAAGGGTGGTCAGGGAGGGGTACTTCTGGCCCACCCTCAAGAAGGATGTTGCGGAGTTTGCAAGGAGATGTCAGAAATGTCAGCTCTGCTCCCCCTTCAGCTCTAGCAGCCCAAAGGCTCCGAAGCATCACGGCACCATGGCCGTTTGCCATCTGGGGGATGGATTTGGTAGGACCTTTTCCTCCGGCTAGTGGACAGAGGAGATTCCTCTTGGTCATGGTCGATTATTTCTCAAAGTGGCTGGAGGTTAAAGCCTTGGCCAAGGTCACCTCGCAAGTCATAAGGAACTTCGTCTGGGGGGAGATCATATGCAGACACGGGCTGCCTCAAACAATAGTGACAGATAACGGCCCCCATTTTGCCAGTGAAGAGTTCATCAGCTTCTGCACCCAATTGGGGATAGACCTCAAATTCGCCTCTGTCCACCACCCCCGGAGCAACGGCCAGGTGGAAGCGGCGAACAAAATCATTGTGAACCTACTAAAGAAAAAGGTGGAGAACTTAAATGGAAGCTGGGTGGAGCAGCTCCCCTCGGTCATGTGGGCCTTGCGAACGACCCCGAACACGGCCACCGGTGAGACCCCCTTCAAGCTTTCTCATGGGTGTGAGGCAGTCCTACCAGTGGAGTTCGAGGTTCGGTCCCCGCGGGTCACAGCCGCGAGCGAAGGAGATGAGACTTGGAGGTTGGAGATTGAGGAGGGGCAACGCCTCTCGCTAGATATGGTGGAAGAACTGCGAGACGTGGCAGCTATCCGACAAGAAGAGATCAAGCAGAGGATGACCAAGTATTTTTATAAACATGTCATGGTTAAACAGTTTACTGAAGGGGATCTGGTGCTGAGAAAGTTTGACACGGCAGGGAGGTCGGCTCCCGTGGGCAAGCTCAACCCGAACTGGGAAGGACCATACATAGTGAAGGAAGTCCTCGGAACAGGAGGATACTACCTCCAGGACGTGGAGGGGAGGGCCATAAGTCACACCTGGAGCGGCGATGACCTAAAACGCTCCTACCCATGAAGGGGGAAGGATGTAACCCTGTATCTCAAAAATAAACTTATTATACTACAACAATTGATTTTCTCTTAACTATTGTCAAATTTTTTATAATATGACGTAATTATGTGTTTTGTAATACGCCGAGATCGGCTCGGCCCCAGGTAGACCCGCTGCGCAGGCTCTCATCTAGCTGGTAGGTCCGAAGGCTCGCCTGTGGGGGATAGGTTTGGTTTGAGAACTTCATCGGCACCCCGAGCTCGGCTCGGCCCTAGGTAGACCCGCTGCGCATGCTCTCATCTAGCTGGCAGGTCCGAAGGCTCGCCTGTGGGGGATAGGTTTGGTTTGAGAACTTCATCGGCACCTCGAGCTCGGCTCGGCCCTAGGTAGACCCGCTGCGCAGGATCTCATCTAGCTGGCAGGTCCAAAGGCTCGCCTGTGGGGGATAGGTTTGGTTTGATAACTTCATCGGCACCCCGAGCTCGGCTCGGCCCCAGGTAGACCCGCTACGCAGGCTCTCATCTAGCTGGCAGGCCCGAAGGCTCGCCTGTGGGGGATAGGTTTGGTTTGAGAATGTCATCGGCACCCCGAGCTCGGCTCGGCCCCAGGTAGACCCGCTGCGCAGGATCTCATCTAGCTGGCTGGTCCGAAGGCTCGCCTGTGAGGGATAGGTTTGGATGGTTTGAGAACATCATCGACACCCCGAGCTCGGCTCGGCCCCAGGTAGACCCGCTGCGCAGACTCTCATCTAGCTGGCAGGTCCGAAGGCTCGCCTGTGGGGGATAGGTTTGGTTTGAGAACTTCATCGGCACCCCGAGCCCGACTCGGCCCCAGGTAGGCCCGCTGCGCAGGCTCTCATCTAGCTGGCAGGTCCGAAGGCTCGCCTGTGGGGGATATGTTTGGTTGGTTTGGGAACGTCATCGACACCCCGAGCTCGGCTCGGCCCCAGGTAGACCCGCTGCGCAGGCTCTCATCTAGCTGGCAGGTCCGAAGGCTCGCATGTGGGGGATAGGTTTGGTTTGGGCAAGGCAGGAAACACACCCGGAACACGAAATGAAAAGAGGTGAAGATAGGAGAGGTCTCGACGAGAACTGATCTCGGCAGGGAGACCCCCGTCAAGAAGATCTCGCCAAAGGAGGTTCTCGACGGGAAGGCACATAATATTCTTAGACGGGGAAGCATTATGCGAAAGCTTGGAACGGTTCGCGTAAGCTAAAGGGGGGACGGCCTCGTCTCGAAGGCCCCACGAGTGACATTCCCGATAGACTGTTTTCGGCAGAGCGCAAGAGCAAAATGTCTGAGCCCTGGGCTCTTTTGATAGGTTCCCGCCTATCCGTCGCTAAGGGAGACTATCCTAGGGAGGCCAAGGGCCTCGGCAGAAGCATGCTTAAGAGACACTCGGCCAGAACTATGGTATCAAGCACGTTTGCAATAAAAAAGAAAAGGACTGCATACAAAACATTTGCAATATATTTAATGTAATTACACATCTAGATCGTTCTCGCTCAGTACAACAAAAGGAAAGGAAAAAAGGAATGCCCCTCAGGGAGACAAGCTGTACCCCTCAGAGCTCCCGCTTGAGCTCCCGCTGGAGCTCTCGCCCGAGCTCTCCTCGGATGTCTCGCCACCCGCGGGAGGGGATTTTGGGACATCCGAGGGCAAGGTATCAGGCGCGCCCGAGGTCTTCGGTACAGGCTCGAAGAGACAGGGGAGGAGCTGTTGAGCGGTAATGATCTTGCCCCTCCCGTCCGGGCATCCGACATCTCGCAGCGTCTCCAAGGTCAGCTTGACGGTAGCTTGTGCGTTGGCCTGGAGGAGCTTGTCGATATCGTTGACCGAGTAGTAACGGCTCTACAATCTTTCGTCCAGAGGAGGGGGCGCATTCGCCTCTAGGCGCAAGATCTGGTCCCTCAGGAGGACGTTCTTGTATCGCGCCTGGGAAAGCTCCTCGCGAAGCGCCGTGGCTTGAGCGGAATCCTGTATGGCGAGAAGTTAGTGTGGAAGGAAAAGAATAGATGAAATCTGTAGTGGCGAGAGCAAGTGCCGAGAAAGGTCTCGCTTACCTCCTCCGCCCGGCGAGAAGACAGCAGTTGCTTGGCGTCTTCTAGCTCCTTTGTTGGGTACATTGGAAAATGTGTACCAGATTTGAAGAAGCCTCACCCTACTCAATGATATACATCAAGGTGTATTTGATGTGTTTTGAGTTTATATGTGCAGGTTAAGTTATTACAGGAAATGCAGAAAAATTTCTAAGTCCATGTGTCGACACCTAGAGAAGCAGTGTCGACACTTATGAAGGATTGTGTCGACACTGGTGAAAAGCTGTGTCGACACTTGGAGTTAATTGTGTCGACACTTGGAAAGGCTGTGTCGACACCAGAATCAACTGTGTCGACACCAGAAGGAATGTGTCGACACACAGTGAAGCTCAGTCGACACACAGAGAAGCAAAGTCGACATCAATTATGTCGACACCAAAAGGCAGTGTCGACACACAAGAATACTTAGTCGACATCAAATGTGTCGACACATAGAGGCAGTGTCGACACACATAAATATTTGTCAACATCAACTGTGTCGACACACAGGACTTGTGTCGACACACATCAAAGCTTCAATAAAAGTAAAGAAGTACTTGTGTCGACACAAAGGAAATGTGTCGACACACAGCAAGTTTCAACAAAGTTAAAGAAAAGAAGGCTTGTGTCGACACAAAAGAGATGTGTCGACACACAGCAAGTTTCAACAAAGTTAAAGAAAAGAAGGCTTGTGTCGACACACAGAATCAGTGTCGACACATTCTGAAGAAGCAGTGTCGAGAAGCTGTTACAACAACAAAAGGAGTTGTGTCGACACCACCAAGGCTAGTTTCGACACTTAGTCCACTTGTGTCGACACTTAGTCTAATTGTGTCGACTCATAATGAAGTTCAGTCTCGACACTTTCAGACAGAGACAGTGATTTCAAGAAGTGGCTGGATGACTTGATATCTGCCATTTCCAACCGGTCAAATACTACTGTCAGAGTTGTCAGAAGGTTGTTAGAAACCGGATCAGCCGGTTACCATGGAGGAAGACTATATAAAGGCTTTCTCCTTCAACAGAAAGTGATGATCAATCATTGAAGAATACAGATTCTGATCAATACAGATAGAAGTAATTATACAGAAGATTTTCGACAAAAGATCTAAAAGAAGTTGGAGAGAGAGAACTCCATCTAAGAAGTGCAGTTGCTGAACCAGTCTGCCAAAAAAGATTCAGATTGAGATATGAATCTCAAGTCAGAAGCTGATTGAAGATCATCTTCTCAGGAGATTCAACCCTACTGAGTTCAGATTCAAGAAGTTTTGAAGAAAGCTAAGAGAGGTTGATCTCTGCCATCAAGTTCTTCTAAGAACTGTTCAAGAAGCCATCCATCCATTCTCTCTCTTTCAGGGTGGTGGTAATAAACTTTGTTTAATCAAATTTCTGTAAGATCTATTATAGATCTGAGCTGTAAGCCTATATTATAAAGGCTGAGTGTAAGAGATTTAGATCTCTGAGTGTAGGTCTTGTTGAAGTCTGAGGTAGGGCTTTGTGCCTGAGTTGTAGGAGACTGTGTTCTCTGAGTGTAGGTCTTGTTGAAGGCTGAGGTATGGCTGTCTGCCTGAGTTGTAGGAGTGGGGACACTCTGAGTTGTAGGAACCTGGTTTGGGTTCTGAGCTACTGTAAGATCTGAGGATCTGAGGAGAAGTGCAGAAGTTAGTCCGAATCTAGTACACTGCTAGATAGGCGAAGGGGGAAAGTGGATGTACCCAGACCTTGGGGAACCATTATAAAAATCTGTGTGCACTCTGTGTTGAATTATTTCTGTGATTGCTGTGCTGTGTAGTAGTTGAATTTGCAATTTCTGGTTAATTAACTGAACAGTGTTACTGTCTTAAAATCAAAAGAAAAAGTACACCTATTCACCCCCCTCTAGGTGGTTAGGCTTAATTCTTTCAAGTGGTATCAAAGCGAGGTTGCTTAAAGGACTAAACAGTCGGAGTAAGATCCATAAGGCAGATTCAAAAATCAAGAAAATTGGTTCAGGAGAGAATCATAAGAAACTAGGTTCAATGAAACTACCCATATGTAGAAAGGAAATATTTGGCATCTGGAAAGAAAGAGTCAGGTTGTTTATGGAGGCTTCTGATCCAAGGATCTATATCACAGTAAAAGAAGGTCCTTATATTCCTATGAAGATTTCAGTTATAGATGCAAACCAAAGAATTCCCAAGGATTATTCAGAGATGACCAATGATGAGATCATCTTGGCAACTATGGATAAGAGGGCCCAGAACATCATAGTAAGTGCCATAGATGATTCTACCTTTCAAAATTTAATTCACTGCAAGACTTCAAAGGAAATGTGAGATACTTTGATAGTCTACATGGAAGGTTCTGAAGAAGTAAGACAAGATAAAAAATCTATGCTAAACCAGGAGTATGAGAGTTTCAGACAAGGAAAGTATGACATTATCACTGAGTGCTATAAAAAGTTCTATATGATAGTGAATGAGTTGATGTCCTATGGGAGAATCTTCAGTACTTATGAACTGAATGATAAATTTCTAAGATCCTTGACAAAGGATTGGGACACAAAGATTTGTGCCATTAGAGAAGTGGCCAAACTTGCAGATATTTCTCCTCCAACCTTGTTTGAAAAGTTGTTGTCATATGAGATGCAACTGATGGCTAGGAAAGAGGAAGAGAAGAGTACAAAAGGGGAGCATAGAGACAAATCTGTGGTCTTTAATGTTGAAGCCACTAGGAAAAATAGGAGGATGTCTCCATCACCTCCTATGATAGTTGCTGAAACACCTTCAGATAATTCTGATAACCAAAGTTCTGAAAGCAGTGACTCAGATGAAGATTTTGCTGCCTTCACAAGACAGTTTCAGAGATTTCTGAAGAAGAAGCAGTGGAAGTCTAAGCCTTCCACATCTAAGCCTAAGGATGATTACTATCAAAAGCGGAAGTCATCCAGGAAAGATAGGAGCAAGTCTAAGTCAAACAAGTCTACAACATCAAAGATTGTTTGCTACTGCTGCAATAGGCCTGGACATGTAGTGGCTGAGTGTCCAGATAAAAGAAAAGAGACTGCTGATAAAAAGAAGAGTCAACACTAGAGCAAGAAGGAGAAATCCTTTGTTGCTAAGAAGGAGAAGACCCTGTCAGATCAGTCATCATCAGAGTCAGAATCTGAAGCTGAGGCTTACATTTGGCTATATGCAGCTGATGAAGAAGAAGAGTTTTTACAAGTGCTGAACTCTATATATGAACAAGAAGACCATCAGTGCAATGGACTGATGGCTGTGTCAGAAGAAGACAAATACTTGGATCAGCCTGGTCCAAGTAAGGTACAATGTCTTTCAGATTGCAGTACTGAGTCAGAGTCAGCAACATCTGCATCAAGTGATGTGGATGGATCTGAGTCTGAAGATGATATTCATCAACTGATTGATGGATATAGAGATCTATTACAGGCACTTAAGAAGAGCAAAAACCTGAACAAAACTCTGACTAAGGAAATTGCTGATCTTGAGATGGCTGTAACAGATTCAAAGAAAATACTGGATCAAAAACTGAATGAGATTGCCAGATTAAAAACATAACTGTTATTCAAATAGGCACAATCACATTCAAGAATGATCAGATTAGAAATCTGGAGGTTAGACTTCAAAAAGAGAAAGAGATTGTAGCCAGTTTTTCTAAACCTAAATCTATATTACCCTTGATTGATGAGTTTGTACCTCAAAAGGGTAAGGCTGGGTTAGGGTTTAAGAAAACTGCCTGGACTGCTAGGTCCAAATCTAAAGGCAAAGCCCAAGCACAAAACAAGAAGCCTGCTGTAGAGAGTTCAGCTAGGGTTGTACCTAAACAAAGGTACAATAAGTTTGAGTGCTGGTGTTGTGGCATGGTAGGCCACTTTGCCTTAGATTGTTGGCACAATTCCAGTGTCAAGGAGAGTAGCAATCTGTCTGTGAGAAGACCTGCAGGTAGAATTATTAATGTTCAGACTAACCTGAACCAAGGACCCAAAACTCATTTGGGTTCTAAGGTAAGGTAATCTTTCTTGCAGGTGAGTCCAAGTTGCCATGCCCTAATATGGTACTTGGACAGTGGATGTTCCAGGCACATGACTGGAATAAGGGGATTGCTGAAGGACTTCACACCTGTGTTGAATGGACCTAAAGTCACCTTTGGTGGTTTAGAAAAAGGGATCATCAAAAGATTTGGTAACATTTCTAGTAACCAGATTACTATCACTCAAGTGGCCTATGTGGAGGGTTTGAAACACAACCTTATAAGCATAAGTCAGCTGAGTGATTTGGGTTATGACATTTCATTTATTAAGAATGGATGTCATATCAAAAGGTCAAGTGATCAAAATGTCATATTGACAGGATATAGGAAGAGAAATGTTTATTGTCTTAACCTTGAGTGTGAGAACAATGGTTCTCCTATTTGTCTTGTAGCTGATAAGAGAGCCTCTCATTGTGTTAAATGGTACAAGAGGCTAGCCCATCTAAACTATAAGACTATTGGCCAACTCTTTAGCAAAGAGTTAGTGAGGAATGGTCCTCAAGTTAAGTGTATAAAGGATGGGATATGCTCAGCTTGTCAAAAAGGCAAGCAGACCAAATCCACCTTTCATAGCCTTGAAAACAAGGATTCAGTGAGGTGTCTATACCTCTTGCATATGGATCTTTTTGGTCCTATGCCAGTTCATAGTCTAGGTAGGAAGGTCTACACAGTTGTGGTGGTAGATGACTATTCTAGATATTCCTGGGTGTTCTTTCTAAGACAAAAATCTGAAACCCCAACTATCTTATATAGTTTTGTTAAACAAATTCAGAATGAGTTGAATAGTACAGTGGTCAAAATTAGAAGTGACCATGGTACTGAATTTCAGTCTGAAAGTATGACAAGTCTATGTGAGGAATTTGAGATTTTTCAAGAATTTTTCTCACCTAGAACACCACAGCAAAATGGTATTGCTGAAAGGAAGAATAGAACATTGATAGAGGCTGGTAGAACTCTATTGAGTGACACTTCTCTCCCAGAATATTTCTGGGCTGAGGCAGTAAACACTACATGTCATGTGATCAATAGGGCTACTATCACCAAGTGCCACAAAAAGACTCCCTATGAGATTGTGAAGGGCAGAAAACCAAACTTATCCTATTTTAGGATCTTTGATTGCAAGTGCTATATACTTAACAATGACAAGTCTTATCTAACCAAGTTTACTGCCAAATCCCAAGAGGGGATATTTGTTGGGTACATCAACAATAGTAAGGCTTATAGAGTGTACAACTTGATTACTCAAGTTGTAGAAGAGTCTGTACATGTAGTCTTTGATGAAACAAGACTGATTAACAGTGAGTTGCCAAGTAGTGCTTGCAGTTCTATAGGTATAAATGAGAGAATGGACAAGCTTACCATTACAGAAGAATCAACTGCAAATCAATAAGTGGAAAATGGTGGCTGATGTCCAGGGGGAGTACAGGACTCTCAAGATGCTGAAGAAAACCAAGAGGTGCAGCTTAATGAAGAAGCTGAAGGTGTACAACCTGGAGATAGACTACTTCTAGCTAATAGACACTTAAAGGATCATCCAGTAAATCAGATAATTGGTGATCCAAGACAAGAAGTGCAAACAAGAAGCAGGAATCTGAGCACAGTTCTTTACTCCAGTTTCCTATCCCAAGTGGAACCAAAGAAATTTGAAGAAGCAGTTCTAGACCCACATTGGATTGATGCGATGTAAGAGGAGATGAATCAGTTCAGAAGATGCAAGGTCTGGAAGCTAGTTCCTAAACCCAAGGACCACAACATCATTGGAACAAAGTGGATCTTTAGGAACAAATTGGATGAGAATGGGATCATTGTGAAGAATAAAGCAAGACTTGTTGCAAAAGGGTATAGGCAGGAAGAAGGTATTGACTTTGATCAAAACTTTGCCCCAGTAGCAAGCCTGGAAGCAATCAGGATGTTCCTTGCTTATGCAACATATCAAGGCTTTAAGGTATTTCAAATGGATGTAAAGTCAGCTTTCCTAAATGGAAATCTAAAGGAAGTAGTCTATGCAGAGCAGCCCTCAGGTTTTGTTGATCCTCTCAAACCTGATTATGTTTATAAACTTAGGAAAACATTGTATGGGTTAAAACAAGCCCCAAGGGCTTGGTATGAAACACTGTCTAGTTTCCTCATTGAGAATAAATTCTCAAGGGGGAAAATAGACAAGTCTCTATTCCTTAGGGAATCTAAAGGAAAGATTATCCTAGTCCAAATATATGTAGATGACATAATATTTGGGTCTACTGAAAGTAATCTTTGCAGAAAGTTTGCAAAACTTATGCAAGGAAAATTTGAAATAAGCAGTATGGGGGAACTTAAGTTCTTCTTGGGCCTCCAAGTAACACAGACTGAAGATGGCCTGTCCAAATGCCAGTCTAAGTTCACCTTAGAGTTAATAAAGGAGTATGGTATGGAATCATCCACTACCATGATAACTCCTTTGGGGTCAAGTATGTCTCAAAGCAAAGATGATGCAGGGAAACCTGTAGATGAAACTTTGTATAGAGGGATAGTTGGTTCCCTTCTGTATTTGACTGCTAGTAGACCAGATATCATGTATGCTACATGTGTCTGTGCTAGGTACCAAGCATGCCCTAAAGAATCTCATTTGACTGCAGTCAAAAGGATTTTGAGATATCTTAAGGGCACACCTTATCTAAGCCTTTGGTACCCTAGGAATGGAGATTTTCTATTGACAGGTTATTCAGATGCAGATTTTGCAGGTTGCAAGGAAGATAGAAAAAGTACTACAGGCACCTGTCAATTTCTAGGTGGAAGACTAGTGTCTTGGAGCAGTAAGAAGCAGACCAGTGTGGCAATCTCCACAGCTGAGTCAGAATATGTTGCTGCAGGAAGCTGCTGTGCACAACTTTTGTGGATTCAGCACCAGCTAGAAGACTATGGCATTCAAGTAAGTAGAACACCTTTGCTTTGTGATTCTACAAGTGCAATTTCTATAACTAATAATCCTGTCTCACATAGTAGGACTAAGCATATAGAAATTAGATACCATTTTCTTAGAGAACATGTAGAGAAAGAAGACATTTCACTAGAATATGTCAAAATGGATAATCAAATTGCTGATATGTTTACTAAGCCCCTAGATGAAACTAAATTCAATAAGTTTAAAATTGAATTAGGAATGTTGAACTTAGATTAGTTTCACAAAATTGGCTAAGTAAAATGGTGTCGACACAAGGAGTTGTCTGTGTCGACACATAGAAGTGGTGTCGACATTCCAGAGAAATGATGTCGACACATCTAGAAAGTTGGTGTCGACACTTCAGAGAAGTAGTGTCGACACATCCAGAGTAGGTGTCGACACATCCAGTAGTGGTGTCGACACTTAGAATTAACACAGATTTCGTCGAGTGGAGTATGACTATTCGTCGAGCGCAGATGTATTTGTGTTGGCACATCATAATTGGTGTCGACACATAGTAGTCAACACCGTTGTCGAGACTTAAGTAGTCAGTGTCGACACTTTTCAATAGTGTCGACACATTTAGAGGATTATGACGCGCCTTTTCACCTTCGTTTTTAGAAAGGTATAAATAGGTCTTCAACATTGTTTGTCGACACACTCTCAATAGTTTCGAGACCAAAACTTTGTGTCGACATCTCTCTCATCTAAATTCAAGATTTCTCAAAATCCTAATGTCGCCTAAGCTTGAGGAGAACGTCAATGAAGGATATGAGCTAGTACGCAACGCATTTGACCATGCGGAACCAGAAATTCAGGAGGTTGTAACCCTATTGCAGAGAATTGGTTGGAAGTTCTAGTTTCTGAGCCAACCAAGATTTGGAAGAAGGAAGTACTCGAATTTTATGGTGCAGCTACGTTGGATTCAACTGGACTCAAGATCAAGTCTGTAGTTCATGGTGCGAAAGTTAAACTGGCTATGAAGAGTTTAAGGAAAGTTCTACATCTACTTAGAACTCAAGAGGAAGAAGATGTACCTGCTTCTAAGCTTAGGGAAGCACTGCAATGGTGTGGACTAGATTCAACCATGAAGATTGGATCAGTATTTAACAGAAGAGAAATGAATATGCAAGGAAAGTTTTTGTCTGAAGTGGTAGGAAAGGTGATTCTGTGCAAGCCAGGTGGGCATGATAGGATATCAGCTCATATGTTCAGCTTAATGATAAGGATCATCTTTAAACTAAAAACTGATTGGTCAGTAGTGATGTTTGAAAAGATTAAGGAAAGTCTGAAGAAGCCCATTTTGGGTAGGATAATGAGTCTGTTTTTGGCTGGAACTATTCCAGAAGTAATGGAACAAGCTGCTGGTTCTAAAATAAATCACATGAGGAAGATGAACATCAGGATTATCTCAAGGTGGGATAGGGTGTTAACTAAGGACATGCCCACTCCAGAGAAGGAAGTTCCTCCACAAAAGAATAAGAAGAAAGCCCTGATGGCTCCTGAATCTTCCAGTAGTTCAGAGGAGCAAGTAGTTTTCAGTTCTAATGAGGAAGAAGCTGATAATGCTGGAAGGTCACCAGTAATAAATCAAGATGCTTAGAGGCAGGGGGAACAACCATCTGCTAGCCCTATTCACCTGGATCCACTCCAGGGGGAGCCTCAGCATGAGATAGTGCCAACTCACTTGGACAGTGAAATGACAACACAAACTATACTTGAGGTAATACATGACATAAATCAAACAAATTTCAATAATAAAGATGCACTGCTAACTGAATCTTTGATTGATATTGATCAGATAACTCAGTTGAACAGTCAAGCCCAAGATGTTTTAATGGAGGATACCTCTGCTTTTGCTGATGCTCCAGAGATCACAGTGCCTCAAGTTCCTTCACAACAAGAGTTTACCTTAGAAGAACTGTTTCCTGAGATTGAGGGGGAGCATGCTAGTTTTGAAGGGGAGAAGACTGCTCTTGGGGAGGACCAAGCTAACCTTGAGGGGGAGCATGTAAGGTCTCAGGAAGAGATTGCAAAGAATGAGGAGGAGCAAATTACAATGGAAACTGAGGAGCAAAGGACTCAGGGGGAGCTACCAAGGACTGAGAAGGACTTGCCTCCTAGTCCTAAAGATAGAGTAGATATGGCCAGTACCTCTGATTCAGAGAATGCAGCTGAGGTTCAGGCCAAGAAAAGGAAGCTCATGGTCTTCAAAAGAAGGAGTCAAAGCTACAAGAAGGCACTGCAAACAATTGTTCCTCAGCATGCCCCAACATTTGATTATAATTCTTTGTTAGTATCTATGCAAGTCAAGTTGGATGAGTAAAGGATTGCCATGGAGAAGTACATTGATGAGACTCACAAAGATCTCCAACTCTCCTTGACAACAGATATAAAGTCAATAAGATTTGAAGTGAATCAAAATAAGAGAGAAATGACTGATTGTTTCCACAAGGGTGGAAATGCTGTAGTTTATCTGGCTACACATCAGAAAAAGATAAAGACTCAAGTGGATGATATAGCTCTTAAGCAAGGCTATGTACTAGAGAATCAAATTAGAATGAACGAAAATCTCACAGAATCACATAATGTGATTGTCACAGAGATGAAGAATATTGCTACTGCATAGGCTGCATAAAGGGCTACTGACAAGGGAGAATTTGTAAGGCAATTACAAGAAGGAGTAGCTGCTGTCCAAACTGCTATTACAGAATCTCAAAAGACCATTTCTGGCATGCTGCTCAAGTTAAGGGGATTCTATAAAGATGGTGTCAATTTTATGGATGAACAAATCAGATTTCAGAAGGATGATCTTAGAGATCATGTGGCCCGAGAAGTCATAAAGGGGGAGAGGGTTTTAGTCAAAGCTGGATCTGACCATGCTAAATGGATTTCCAATAGCATCAGAGCCACACTTGGATATCCACCCCTTTGTGATGATGACAATGTGGCTGAATCTGGAGTGCATCCTGCTAATTTTGGAGGTAAACAAGCTGAAGTTGCCCAAATTATCTATCCTCCAGCAGATTTTGAAATGATACATCAAGAAGTCCAGTTTATGTATAGCCCTCCAGAAGGTGCTCAAAATGTGATCATAGAGAAAGTAGACAAGCCTGTGTTAGAGGCATTTTTGAAAGAGTAAGAAACTCTTTTGTACAAGAAAAGATTCAGAGAACATGCAGAGTTAAGGCCTGATTTTGAACAGTGGAGCCCAACTTCTAGAAATACTATACTAACTGCTTGGAAAGCTGCAAAGGACAATACCCTAGAGAGGGGTAAATGGTACTCTGAACAGGAATTGAGAAAACATGAAGCTAGGCAAGAGGCCATAGTTCAGTACAGAAGAAAGACAAAACTTGGGAAGCTACCTCCTAATGCACAGGAGCCTAGCAAATATTTCACAAAGCCTTATCACTATTTTGAAAGACAAAAGATAAGTGCTGAAGAGCTGAAAAAGAAAGATCTAAAGGGCAAGATGCCTGCTGAAGACTCTAATGTTCCTGTGCAAGCAAAGATTCAATCAGGCAAGGGCATTGTCATCAAGGAGCCAGAACAGCCTTAGATTAGATTTTCTTAAGTTTACAACTTTGTAATCTTTTGTGTAAAAAAAAATCCATGTAAACTTTTGATTAAAGAAACTTTTGGAAGTTGAACAAAACTATAATGAATGCTTATTGTGTTAGCATACTTATTCTGTGATGAAATATCTTTTATGTTTTGTTTTAAGTATTTACCCTGTCATATATTGCTGTGATACATCAAAATGTGTATTTGTTATGTATGGTGTATATCATTGACTAAGGGTTACGACTTCTCCAAATAGGGAGAGATTGTTGGGTACATTGGAAAATGTGTACCAGATTTGAAGAAGCCTCACCCTACTCAATGATATACATCAAGGTGTATTTGATATGTTTTGAGTTTATATGTGCAGGTTAAGTTATTGCAGGAAATGCAGAAAAATTTCTAAGTCCATGTGTCGATACATAGAGAAGCAGTTTCGACACTTATGAAGGCTTTGTGTCGACACTGGAGAAAAGCTGTGTCGACACTTGGAGTTAATTGTGTCGACACTTGGAAAGGCTGTGTCGACACCAGAATCAACTGTGTCGACACCAGAAGGAATGTGTCGACACATAGTGAAGCTCAGTCGACACACAGAGAAGCAAAGTTGACATCAACTGTGTCAACACCAAAAGGCAATGTCGACACACAGGAATACTTAGTCGACATCAAATGTGTCGACACATAGAGGCAGTGTCGACACACAGAAATATTTGTCAACATCAACTGTGTCGACATACAGGACTTGTGTCGACACACAGCAAAGCATCAACAAAAGTAAAGAAGTACTTGTGTCGACACAAAGGAGATGTGTCGACACACAACAAGTTTCAACAAAGTTAAAGAAAAGAAGGCTTGTGTCGACACAAAGGAGATGTGTCGACACACAGCAAGTTTCAACAAAGTTAAAGAAAAGAAGGCTTGTGTAGACACACAGAATCAGTGTCGACACATTCTGAAGAAGCAGTGTCGAGAAGCTGTTACAACAACAAAAGAGTTGTGTCGACACCACCAAGGCTAGTGTCGACACTTAGTCCACTTGTGTCAACACTTAGTCTAATTGTGTCGACTCATAATGAAGTTCAGTCTCGACACTTTCAGACAGAGACAGTGATTTCAAGAAGTGGCTGGATGACTTGATATCTGCCATTTCCAACCGGTCAAATACTACTGTCAGAGTTGTCAGAAGGTTGTTAGAAACCGGATCAGCCGGTTACCATGGAGGAAGACTATATAAAGGCTTTCTCCTTCAACAGAAAGTGATGATCAATCATTGAAGAATACAGATTCTGAGCAATACAGATATAAGTAATTATACAGAAGATTTTCAACAGAAGATCTAGAAGAAGTTGGAGAGAGAGAACTCCATCTAAGAAGTGCAGTTGCTGAACCAGGCTACCAAGAAAGATTTAGATTGAGATCTAAATCTCAAGTCAGAAGCTGATTGAAGATCATCTTCTCAGGAGATTCAACCCTACTGAGTTCAGATTCAAGAAGCTTTGAAGAAAGCTAAGAGAGGTTGATCTGTGCCATCAAGTTCTTCCAAGAACTGTTCAAGAAGCCATCCATCCATTCTCTCTCTTTCAGGGTGGTGGTAATAAAGTTTGTTTAATCAAATTTCTGTAAGATCTATTATAGATCTGAGCTGTAAGCCTATATTATAAAGGTTGAGTGTAAGAGATTTAGATCTCTGAGTATAGGTCTTGTTGAAGACTGAGGTAGGGCATTGTTCCTGAGTTGTAGGAGACTGTGTTCTCTGAGTGTAGGCCTTGTTGAAGGCTGAGGTAGGGCTGTTTGCCTGAGTTGTAGGAGTGAGGACACTCTGAGTTGTAGGAACCTGGTTTGGGTTCTGAGCTACTGTAAGATCTGAGGATCTGAGGAGAAGTGCAGAAGTTAGGCCGAATCTAGTACACTCCTAGATAAGCGAAGGGGAAAAGTGGATGTACCCAGACCTTGGGGAACCACTATAAAAATTTGTGTGCACTCTGTGTTGAATTATTTCTGTGATTGCTGTGCCGTGTAGTAGTTGAATTTGCAATTTCTGGTTAATTAACTGAACAGTGTTACTGCCTTAAAATCAAAAGAAAAAGTACACCTATTCACCCCCCCTCTAGGTGGTTAGACACTAATTCTTTCATCCTTCTTCAAAGAAGACGCCTTAGACACCGCGCCCTCCCTGGCCTTGAACATATCCTGGAAGTTGCGGTCGATGGTGATGCTCCGGCGAGCACACATATGCGCAAGCTCCAGCCCGCGCATCAGAGCCCGGGTGGAGTCATAAGCCAGGAGCCTGGTGGTCATCCTGTCATAGACACTGGCATTCTCCCGGCTGTAGAGGCAGTAGCCCAAGGTGAATGCTTCGCTGGTAACCTCATCTCGCTCCGCCCAGCTGGGGAGGAGAGATGAGATTGAAACCCTGTTGACGTCGGGGTCCCACTGTAACAGCGGCTTCTTTTCCGCGTCCAGGCACTTCATGCCGAGACCAAAATTGCGTTGGCCCCGCGACACCTCTCCAGACGAAGGCTGGTCAGAGGTCTCGACAGCGGCTCCCTCGCCCTCCACTACACCGGGGGCCAGAGGGTTCTCGGCAGGGGCCTCAGCGCCACCCCTGGTAGCCGCGATCTCGCTCACGACCTGTAGGATCTCTTCAAAAGAGCGGCCCGCGGCGAGAGGTTGAGAGGGCGGCACCACAATGGATTTGCCCTTCTCGGCGTCAGTTATCTTGGGCCTCTTGATCGGTGGGGGCAGAGGGGCGCCTGACTTTCGCTTCCCGGCCCCGGTTGAAGGAGGCGGGGCCGGCTCATCCCGGCAAGCTTGCGCCATGGCCTTTGCGAGAGCCAGCGAGTCTTTTACAGTTTGGCTCCCAGCAGCACGAGCCTCGTCAAAGGGTTGATGTAGGGGGATCTCATGCTCTCCTGCGAAAGCGACAACACTCAGTTCTAACGATAAGAAGGGAATAACGAGACAAAGGCGAGACCTTACCTTCGCCCGGGGGCACGGGGAGGAGTGAATCAACGTCTCGCCGGAGGAAGAGGACGTCGAAGTCCTTGGTTCCAAAGAAATCAAGGAGGGCGCTCTCGCGTGAGCCCAAGGAAGGCGACTTGTAGGCGGCGTCCTCATATTGGATGGGCGCGAGAGGCACGTTCCCGAAGTCGCCGGAAACAAAGATAAACCTCTCGCCCCAGTGGTGGTGCTTGTTGGCGAGACCGATGGTCTTGAGCAGTTGTCCTGAAAAGAAGACCACCCCTCCTTTGGCGCGGAAGGTGAACAGCTTCCGGAAGATTGGAAGACTGAACTCAATCCTCTCGGATCACATGTAGCAGATGAAGGCTACCGGGATCGCGGCCGAGTTCGGATTCAGTTATGCGGGAACCACTCCATAATACCGGAGGGCCTGGCGCATCTCGGGCCACAACGGGTGGCGGAAGCCCACCTCGAAGTGCTCAAGGGGGATGGCGAGCTCCCCCTCCACCACGGTGTTTACCTTATCGTGGTTGCCGGGGTTCCGCGCGGTGAAGCCGGCGGGAACGTAGCGAGTCTGGGTCAGGTTGAACTTGTCCATGGTAAGGGTACAGGAAGGAAACATGTGCTTCTGGAAAGCTTCCGCACAATTTGAACGACCCTCGCTTCCGCCTGACATCGTGTTGAAGTTTTAGGCGAGGTATTTAGGAGAGAGGCGAGAGCGATAGCTGAGCGAGAATGGGAATAAGATGCGAAAGCGAGCGAGAGCTTTTGGCAAGCCGCGAAAGCGACAAGGGAAAAGAGAGGATTTGGGTCAGAGAAATGAATATGGTAAGTGAACTTCAATATTTATAGGAAACCGTGATCATCATGACTTTTTTCCAAAAAAGCGGCGGGGGTACAACCGACACGCCTTAAGTCGACGACGCTTTGTTTTCCCGCCCGAGTCTGACAGTGACAGACTAAGAGGTGATTAGCGCTAGAGCTAAATACAAAATGAGAATAAACAGGAGGCCAGGTTGCTCTCGCAAAGCAAAAACTAAACAGGAAACAATAATAATAACATCAATGATTATTACTCTCGCCAAGCGAGAGCTGAATAGAGAGTAGCAACGTTAATAGCAGATTTATCAATTGAGACAATTAACGGGGTACATTGGAGAAGGGGAAGGCCGGGGGCAAGGAGGGGTGAGGTCTCGCGAATCAATAAGGCTCCCACCGCCATCGTCCTTGCTCCCACAGTCTGGTCCTTGGTGGCGCTTGCGGGTTGAAGTAGGACGATAGGACGGTGCATCCTAGGTTGATCCGGCGAGACAGGTCTCGGACTCGCGCGATGCACCTTTCAGGAGAAGATCTGGCGGTAGGCCCTCCTGGCCGATCCATCTCGCCGATGAGGTAGTCTCGCTCCAGAGCCTCCAGCCTCTTCTCCACCGACTGGCGGAACTCTCTCGCCGCAAAATTATGGGCCCGCTCTCGCCGGATAAGCTTCGACAGGACGGCATCAACCTTCTTCCCCCGTCTTTTAGCGCTCCTGGCGCTGGTCAAGATCTCCTCCATCTCGCAGATGAAGGGAAGGGGGAGCTCTCGCCATCTTCCCCCTCTCTATCTTCTTCTTCTTCTTCTTCCTCTGCGTCAGCTCCAGACCGTGAGCCCAGCCCCCCCTCAGTCCCAAAGAGTAGGTGGATCGGCTTTGCTTTTCCCGGGGGGTAGATTTTGAGAGTGGTAATCCCGGCTTGGCCGGAAGCGGGGGGGGGGGGGGGGGGGGGGGGAGGTCTCCTCTTCCGCGGGATGGCTGGCATCCAATGGAGCTGTGGAAGATTCAGCAGTCTTTCCTCCCCCCTGTAGGGAGGAATCAACCGTGAGGGCAGGCTGATTTGCAGCTCTTGCTTCGTTCTCCCGGGTAGCGAGACCCGGCTGGGCGGAAGCTGGCACTGCGGGAAGACAATTCAGCGTTCTGAGATGTGAGTTAAGAGCGAGGATGAAAAAGTTACCTGCAGTTCTCGGGTCAGGCGGAGGGGCCACCTCCGAGACCCGCGGTTGGTCCTCGAGGGGGAGAGATGATGGGTCCAGAGGTTCCCGCAGGGACTTGACGACGTCGGGAACCGTTTCCTGCGAGAAATATCGCGTTAGCAATAGAACGACTAGTGTTTTCAATAATTGGCGAATCAGACATACCTTCCGCGGAGAGGGATCGTCCGCGCGGCTTGGGGTCGGGGTAGGCGGGATCCTGTTCTTGCGGGGCAAGTCTCGCTGGACCGCCTTCGCCTTCTTCTTTTTCTTCTTGGGCTGGGAAGGCTCCACGGCCGACGACTGTCTCGCCAACCATGGAGCAACCAAGGCACTGTTAGCGTTGTATCACGCCTGTGCCGCATTGATGCGGTCTTGCAGATCCTGCGGAAGCGGTTTGTCGGCGCTCTTGGAAGGCATCGCGAGAGGTGGCGAGAACTCAGGCGAAGAATGATAATTCAAGGGGAGAATTATGACCGTCTATCAGCACATATATTTATAGCCACAGTACGACCCACCAAAAGATTCCCTGATGTTGACACGTGCTCAGCGAATATTTATGGGTTGGACGTGTCTTTTCGAGCGCAGAGCTAGCTCAAAAAGAGCGGAGATTGTGTATAACCCCATATTCGCTGAATCAGAGCAGGAGGCGCAATGGTCACAATTAGGCTAGCCAGAGAAGTTCTCTCCCAAACAGGCGGGAGCGCTTGCGCTAAGCGCCAATCTCCCTTCTCAAAGGAGCTCTCGCCTGCAAGGTGCCCCATGCCCGTCGATCGTCGAGCCCAGATCGTCGAACGAAGCCAACACGGGAACGCTTGCGCTAGCACCAAGATCGTCTTAAAGAAGCTCTCGCCTATAGGCAGGCGAGACCGCTTGCGCCGGGATCTGGACAGAAGGCTCTCGGTTCAAGGCTCTCGCCGAGTGAGGCCCAGGACCTTGGGCAAAATGACCAAATTACCCTCGGGTAAAATTACCCCGTACCCTCAGAAAAACCGTGGGATTCAGCTATTGGCAGATCAACTAGGGGCATTTCAGTAATTTCAGGACAACAAAGACTATAAATAGACCCATAAGGGCTCTTTGGAAAGCAGACTTTTCATCATCTTCCAACTTCCAGTGCTTTCTGAGGAGCTCCTAGCCCGGCTTTTGGCTTTGGAGGGGAAGCTCTCAGAGATCTTCCGGGTGTGAGGTGGGACCTCCCTGCTGAGGCTTTGGGTCAGTCTTAGGTCCTTTGCAGCTAGTCGAGGGTTGAGGCTTGAGAGAAGTAGGTGTTGGCTGCACCCCTGTTTTTAAACTCCCGTTGAGGTCATTTTTGGCTTCAACATATGCGACTTTACAAATAGACAAACCAGACAGGTCATGCGGTTAGACAAGCCGGCTAATCGCCCTACAACCAATAGTAGGAGAGAACAAGCGCCACATAGAGCAAGCCGCCACAGGAGACTGCTAGACCGCCTGATCTCCAAGTCGTCTGAGACAAACCGCCAGACCGCTGGGATACCAAACAACAGCAGCCCGGCAGACAGGGCGGCTAGGATAAACCGCCAGACCGTCCGACCTTCGAACAACAACAGACCACCCGGCCTGCATACTGCAAAAATTCCCAAATTATGAACTCACCCCTCTCGAGGATTACGTCCAACTAAGATTAGTTTGATCTACCGAACTCTCACTCTAAAATCGAAACCCCTAAAAATCGTCTTAACGAGGTGAATCCAACTATATGATTTGACTCATATCAAGAAGAATTACGTCGTGCTCTCTCGAGGGTTTCATGTAACTCTTTTTATTCTCAAGTGTTCGATTCATACGCACGAGCCTCTCCACTAACTAGAGTACGAAAACGAATACCAAAATCCCTTACCGGAATATGGATCCAATAACAATATAAATCGGGAATAAATCGAAGGTAGAGAAGAACGAAAAAAAGAGAAGGATAATTTGTTTCAAGGTTTGTAAAAATCAAGAACTAAAAATCTAAACACTAGACATGAAAGAAAAATGGTAAAATGAGAGGAGGGAAGGGAGAGAGATTGCATAATTGAAATAAGCTGTAAGTTATATTGCAACAAAAAAAATTTAGAGTAACGTAGAGAACATGAGAGATAGAATTTTAATAATAAAAGGAAGATAAATTCATTAACATAATTAAAAGAGCTACGAAATGACATTCACATGAAATAGAAATTACAAGAACTAAAATCTTAAGCTAATGAAAGAAATTGCAAGAACAATAATTAAAGAAAAACTACATTAAAAAAACCTAAACTTAAAATGCAGAAAAACTATGCATGGAGTGCTCAAGGGGGGCAGAGCTAGGAGGGAGAATTGTTGTGGGGGTCGGCCTCTATATGTATGGAAGAAAATCTGGGGTACACGCCCCCCGTCAAGCCCGTGATTAGGGGCGCGTAATAATAAATGATGTGGCGGAATAGATTCTGACACGGCGGCGGGATGAAGGCGTCAGGCTTGAAATTGAAGGAACACGCCCCTGGGTCATGCACATGACCTGGGGGTGTATAAGGTACGAAAGGCTGAAATCGGCGTCTCTCATTATGGTGGAAGCATAAAATGAGGGACACGCCCCAGGGTCACTCCTGTGTCCTGGGGGCATGACATGCACGACTGAAGGCGGCATGGCCGAGGCGTGGTCTGGGAGCAGATTATGAGGACACACCGATGAGGCACACCTGTGACCAAGGGATCATTCCCGTGACACCTAGGCGTGTAATATTTGCTAACTAGATTTTGTACTCGGGATCAACATCTGCATTGGGATTGGGTTACACTCCCCAAGTCATACCCGTAATTAGGGGGTCACGCCTGTTAGCAAACAAGTTAGCTCCTAGTTTTTATCTTCTAATCCTGCTTATTAGTTGTGTAATTGTGCTTATGTAAAACCTATCCACCGAAATAAATTTTCGGTTCGACGAAATATTTTTTCGTCAAACGGTGTTCGACTTTCCTCGAACGCATCTTGTTTGATTTTTCGTCGAACGGAGTTCGACTTTTGTCGACCAGCTTTTGTTCAACTTTCGTTGACCGTGTTCGACGAACGACGAAAGACGATTGGTTTTTCCGGTTGTAATTTATTTTTGTTGCTGCTTTTAGGTATCCATGGGCGGTGTTGTCTGAGCAGGTAAGTCAACGCTCAGCAAGCATATTGTTAGAGTATAGTAGTTTCTGAAATACAAACAAGTTTTTTTTCAGTCTGAAGCTTGTTTAGTGAGGTACTGTGTTTTCTTCTCTAAAATCTTTTAGTTGAATTAAAAGTTGTTCCTTAATTTTGGATATGGCTGCAAGTGCGCCTCCATTGGTGGTGATCTAGTGCTGGATTTATCGGTTTTCTGTTCATGTTTGGGCTTTCTGGTTTCTTGGAATGTTGTGCTTGTCTTGTTAACATGATTCAGGCTTTCAAAAGGGGTATGAGAGGCCAGTTGGTTGTTTTTCATCCCTGTTCCTTTATGCATTATATCTGTAAAGAGTACCGATCATGGATATGGTACTTGGTGTTGCACCGTTGACTATCAAACTGAAGAGAGAAAATTTCGCGAGATGGCGATGGGAAGTCGAGAACACACTGAGGATGCACGGAGTGTGGGATATTGTTCAAAATCCACCGGAAGTAGAGTCAGAAGAGGGAAGAGCACAGTGGGCTAATGCCAGGAAGACGACATATGAAGCAAGTCTTACAAAATACTACACCGCCACATCTATCATATCAAGGACCTTGGAGGATGGAGATGTGGAGAAGGTTATTGGAGCAGCCAATAGCCATGCTTTATGGGAGATACTTCAGAACTCGTACCAAGGAGGAGGTAGAGTTAAAGAGATGAAGTTGCAGGTGTTGCGAGGCGAGTTTGAGTCGCTTCACATGAAGGACCAAGAGTCAATTGAGGAGTATTTCCATAGATTTTTGAAGGTGAGCAACGAGATGAAGCTAAATGGTGAGGCGGTAGATGAGATCAGGATAGTGCAAAAAGTTCTAAGGTCATTCCCACATAGATTTGATTATGTTGTTGCTGCTGTTGAGGAATCCAAGGATTTATGCAAGCTTTCAGTGAAAGAGCTTAGGAGTTCATTACAAGTTCATGAGCAGGTCATGAACAGAAGAAATGAGACCGGTGCAGGAGCTACTACTACTGAGGTGTTGAATTATACCAAGAGCACACATGCTAAGGGTCACTACACGCCTAGAGGGAGAGGCACATTCAGAGGTAGAATCAGAGGAGGAAGAGGTGATACTGGAGGAAGAGCACTTGCACCTCATGTAGAACAACCAGCTAATCAAGGTGGAGGACAGTGGCAAGCCCGAGGGCATGGAAGTACCAGGAGAGGTCGAAATGGAATAGGTTCTAGGAATGGAAACCAAGTCCAGTGCTACACATGTCATAAGTTTGGGTACATTTCTACACAGTTCTGGAACAATTCAGAGAAGTTTACTTCTAGACCCGCACCACCCCAGTTGCCATAGAAACCACAAAGTAGTGATGAGGGGAACATGGCAATGGTTGAGCATGTTGAGTCAAATTGCATGTTGGGTGCTGAGGCTGCGGTTATTGATGCTGAGAGTAGAAGAAACTTGTGGTACTTGGACAGCGGGGCTTCCAACAACATGACAAGAAGAAAGGAGTTATTTATCAAGCTTGATGAAATGTAAGCACTGAGGTAACTTTTGGAAATGCCTCTACCATCATGGTGAAAGGAAAGGGAAGAATTCCTATCAATGGAAAGCACAGTGGCGTGGACATGATAGAGAATGTATACTTTGCACCTGGGATCACTTCAAACATCCTTAGTTTGGTACAACTCATGGAGATAGGTTATCAGATAACCATGAAGAAGACAATGATGAAACTTATTGGAGCTGACAGGATGGAGGTAGCACAGGTAGAAATGGAGAAGAACAAGATGTTCATGTTGGAACCTTGACATGGAGAGGATCTCATGTTTAAGAGCCACAATGAAGGATGAGGAATGACTCTGGTGTAACATCCCTCAAACAACTAGACCCCTAGGATTTTGTTTTTTCATGACTAGGTCATGACAAAACCATCAGGAGCTCAAAGGACCAAGTGAACAAAGGCCAAGCTGAAAATCACCTTGGTCTGCCTATAACTCATCCTCAACATTTAGACCTAAGGTTTGACTTTAAGGCTACACCTTGATCCCATGACCCTACCACAACACCCTTAACACCTTGGGTAGTCCATAGGGCCACTAAGGACCCACTATAGGCAGTTAAAGTGGTTATGTTGACCTAAGTCAACCCTAATCCTAAATGAGTCAAACTAGCCTACTTAGGGTCAATTTGTTAAAATTCAACAACCTGACATTGATACCGTGTTGAATATTCTCCAGGTGGTCAACGAGATAGCCTGATGCCAAATTAATATTCTCAGCACTATCAAGAGCACACCTTGATCACGCGGAAATTTCCTTGGAACTTGGAGTGAGCAGGGATTATCTCAACTAAATCCAGTCAACCAAAAAACACATGTAGCACAAGAGTCTTTATTGATTCACAACAATCTTCTTTACACAGCAAGACATACATGGCGAGACATGCTTCACCAAACAACCACCCAAGGGAAAGCAGAGAACTATAAATATAAGACAAAAGCAACAAGCCACGCGGACTCAACCACCAAGCTGCCAGTCTACTGCTGTGGAGTCCGCTCAGTCCGCCAGGTCGCCATACCGCAACCCAAGCAGTGCGGACTACCCCTTATTCCAATGCTAGCTCTAACCGCCAGTCTGCAAGCCGCCTAACTGCGAGGTCGCCTAGCCACCAGACCGCACAAGCTGCGATGCCGAATAGAACAGTCCGCCTAAAGCAGGCGACTTATTGAACCCCGAACCAAGTTATTAAAGACAAGACCGTCTGGTCGCTGTCCGCGACCTGCTGTTTTCTGCTTGTTGCTTAACCTCAGAGTCCGCACTATCCCTGACTGCAATCAGAGCCAAGTCCTGGCTTTCCAGCTCTATCCACACAACCTGCACAACACAACCCGGTCAACTCAACCAAACCGCGTGACACCAAAAAGCAGTCCACAGCAACTTGTGCGGGCTCAAGTTACTGTTCACTTACTTCGGTTCTCTGGTTACTATTCCTGATGTGACATGAGTACTATTTATAGGCACGATGATGAGTGTGGTCACCGCCCTAGCCGATAGGATTACCGCCACATCCCGCAGCAAGACTTCTCCGCAGCTCGCGGACACATTCCAGTCCGCCTCCACTGTGCAGGATAGCGTCCACCATAGCTTCTCCAAGGCCGGACACAATAGCTAGTCCGCCTTGTCACCAAGGGCCAAGCCAAGACCACCACAGCCGGACTCCGCAGCAACATTGTCCGCCAATTTGCGGACACAGCTCCAGCCTGCTTATCCTGAGCCAACAGCCTCGCCATCAAGGCACCTGCTGGACTCAGCAGACACACCGCTTCAGTCCGCTCATCCCGAGCCCACGACTTTGCCACCAAGGCAACAACCGGACTCAGCGGACATGCCGATCCAGTCCGCACATACTACAGACAGCTCTAGTCTGCATATCCCTGCAGACAACTCCAGTCCGCATACCCTGAGTCCATTGCCTTGTCACCAAGACACCTACCGGACTCAGCGGACACTGCTTCAGTCTGCTTACACAGCAGACACCTCCAGTCCGCATATCCCGCAGACTGCTCCAGTCCGCATATCCCAAGTCCACAACCATGCCAGCAAGGCAGCTGTCAAACTCAGCGGACTCTAGCTTTATTCTGTACACAGTTGCAGACACAATCTCCAGTCCGCTTCTCCCAAACTCGCAAGCAAGGCAAATGCACTTCTGCCAAGCTTGGCGGGCTGAGAAGCAGTTCGCGTTCCACTGCATGATCTCCCCGGACTGAGCCAAACATGGACTTGGTTCCGAACTAACCAAGTACACACCACTGGCCACAAGGGCCAGTCCGCACTTACTGGCGGACACTGAATTCCGTCCGCCTCTCCCGACAAGCTCCAGTATCAGTCCACACTGACTGGCGATCTCCGCGGCTTCCACTTTCCACTGCACCAGAGCAAGACCAAGAAAACTGCCAAACCGGTCTGCCGAGCTCCAGTTCTTCAGTCCACTTCTTGCCGGACTCTACAGATAGAGTTTCTATCTGCTCGGTTACTTCCTGGGATCCAACTGCCTGCTGAGCACAAGCCGGCCTGGCTAACTGCCGCTGCTGTCCGCGTAGTCCGCGCGAACGAACCGCCTAGGCTGCTACAGAGCAAACCATCTGCAACATCCCTGCCGACCTAGCTGTCCGCCAACCCTATCCGCGTAGTCCGCGCGGATAGGTCCAAATGCTCCATTCACCCATTTTCACTTCATAAATTTCAACACAATTGTCCTTCCCCTAGCCAAGTGGACCCCACCCATGCCTTCCTAACCCTAAAGTGAGGTCAATGAGCCACCAGAAACCCATTGGGGTCAACCAAAGAGTTTAGGTTGACCAAGTCAACCCTAGCCTTAATTTGGTCAAAGTACCCTCCTAAGGACAGGTGACCTCCAAAGTACCAAGTAAACCCTACCCAACCCTACCTAGACCTTAGGGGATTCCAATGGGTCACCAAGGACCCATTGATGACAACTCAAAAGGTCAAATTGACCAAAGTCAACCATAAGCTAGGTCAAGTCAATTTAGCTCAAATGGGCTAACCTAAGCTCATGCCCTCTTTCCACTTGGGCTAACCTTATTTCGATGGAAATTATGGATTAATGGGCTGCCAATAGGCTGAAGTGGTCAGCAAGGTCAACCTAGATGATTAGGAGAGAGAAAACTCCAATCTCTCTTTAATGGAGGAGAGATAAAAGGGTGAAAGGGAGCCATTCATGGCCAAGGAGGCCAAGGGCCATTCTTCATTGGCTGATCGACTCCCCATTCAGTCCAGGAAGACCAGGGGGCCATTTTGGTGGTTGTTCATGGCCGGAACAGTGCCACCACACCATGGCCGAATAGTGCCTTCAATGGCCATTAATGGCCATTGAAGCCTTGACCCTTCCCTCCACCTCTTTATGGCTGGATTCAACTCCTCTGGGGAAGAGGAGGAATTTCCAGCTGTTTTATGGCTGGATTAAGCCTAAATTCACCCCCCCACACCATGGCCGAAAGTTACATGAAGGGGACATTAATGTCCACCACAAGCTAGACCACTCCCCTCCCCTTTTTTATTGTTTTAAAAGCTTCCCTAGACTCCAAGCTTTCGTTTCCACACCTTGTCCGAAGGAGACAAATTACTTCACTGTGCTGTTGCAGAGTGCCAACAACACCTCCACCACCAATGGCATCCCGACGATTGACGCGTCTCCAGGCCGCAAGCAAGGTCCTCCCCTTCTCCTCTTCTTATGGGCAGATCGTAGGAATCATTTAGGATGGGAATCAGGCTCAATTGAGTCCGATCGAAGTTTGTAATTTCTTGGTTTTTCCGCATTTTTCATCCCATCAGGATCGCCGGAATCCTCCCCTCCGGCGGCTGTGCCGCCGCCTGGCGATAGCCACCACCTCAACGGAAGTGGTGGCGGTGGTGGCCGGCCGGGGAGGTGGCTGGGTGGCCGGCGGCAGCGCGTGGAAGTTGCTCCAGGAAGAAGCAATCGGGGTCGTTGGCTGGAGGTTGAAGATGACCGGCAGTCGCCCGATCTGCGCCAAGATTTGTGCTGGCGATGTATTAAACTATAGGTTATATATTTTCTTATTAAATCATTTCTGTCACACAATTCGTATTTAATATTTTTAATTATTAAAAATACCTAACTGCTAAGTCAGAGAAAATGGTCAACATATAATTTGTATTCCTATGGGTCTACTTTAATTTAAAATTGATTTGAACCAATTTGGGTGCATGGTTTGACCAGGACACCCATTTTGGTGGGGTCTATACCTAGAGCTAGGCAGAGATTAAAATGAGTGCCCACACTTCATCTCTCGTCCAAATGGCTTGAAATTTGGACAGGGAGTCACCCTAGTGTATATCTAGTCCTGCCCAAAAATGCGAATTTTTGGGGATAATGTTTCTATAGTTTTTGAAATTATTTAATTACTCTAGGGTAAATTAATTAAGGGACCAAATGACCTCCAAACTCTCCCAAATTTTGGTGAGTGGTCCTTGGCGTCATCATAAGACTTTGGATAAAATTTCATCTCATTTGGAGATGATTTGGATTGAATTCTTGCAAACCCTAGCATTGCCATAATAAGGGTATTTAGGTCAAAAGTGCACTTGTGGGTTTAGGTGGCCAAACCACCTCAACAGAGGTTGAAAGTTGGGCCACTGACTTGTCATGACTTTTTACACCCTCATATGGGTTATGGGGTGGTGTGGGGTAGTATTGCCCTAGGGCCCAAGTTCAAACCCTAAGTTTGGACTTTGGGGGTTTGTGAAGGGCATGTGGTCAAATGCCCTTGTATAGATTTGAAATTTGGTAGAGAGGACTCTAGAGTAGCTAAAGTCCTCTGGTAAAAATACTAGAGGATTTGGAGATGGTTAAACCCCTCAAAACCCTAACTCTAGTTTAGGGCACAAACCTTGTAGTGACAGAATATGTTATTAAAACTCATTGAACAGTGATGAATCTTGGTTAGTGTAGTCATAGGGTTAGTATGAACCTCTGGAAATTTAATTGGGAATTTTTGGAGCATTAATCTTAGTACTTCCCTTGTAATGCATGAGTTAGCCCTACTTAATTATTTGGATATTGTGAACTCACTGTCCATTAGAAAGTCATGAAAATTGGGCAGAGGGTGTTTTAGATCATTATGCTCATGTATGAATTTTATTAGAATTTTTAAATACATAATTACAGTACCTACTTCACAAGCTCATAAATTTGGAAACTTGTTCAATATTTTATTCAGAGCTCATTATTTGTTGAGAAACTGTGAAACCTGATCAGTAGTGATTCTATGTCAACATGCTATGGTGGAGATTTTGTTACAATTTTTAAATAAATAATTTCTATACTTAGTGCATTAAATTACCAATTTGGGTTATTGTTCAAAATTATGTTTAGAGTTAATTATTCACTGATAAATTATAAAACTTGATCTGGAGTGTTTATATGCCTTTATAATCTTCCTTGAATTTTCTCAGAATTTTTGGAAGTATTCTTGATGTACTTGTCTCTTAAAATGATTAATGTATGTTATATTTAAAATTAGAGTTAGAGGCCTAAACCTTGCTGAAAAATTGTGAGACTTTGTATTCTATGTTAAATAGTCATCTTGTATTTATCATAAATTTTGTGGAGTATTTGCATGCCTGAAATGAGTACTTCATGTTCAAACTTGAGTTTTTGGATTATTAGGGAAAATTAATTAAATTATCAAATAAATTAGGAAAATTATAAACTTCTGGATTTAGGCTAATCATGATAGACCTCCAATAAATATTATAGGGATTTTGGAAGATAATTTGGAGTACCTCCCATTGTATACATCATATAGCTTAGGATGGTCTGCGTTTAGTAAAAACTGCAGAAATCAAACATGGTGCAAATGAACTTAGGGAGTTGGGATATTAGTGTGTTGGTCTAGTAAGTGAAATGAGATTATCATCGGGAGTCGTGATGAGGAGTGAGAAGTTTGACTAGTGTTAAAAGATTCTCGGGGTCGACGAAACATCGTCTTCCCCATAGAGAGAGAAAGAGTCAAAATACACCAGAGATTAGATCCAGTACAACATTAAAGGGATTGAGAGTTGGGTAACAACCAATAATAGCAAGTGCCTTGCGAAAAGGAATGATGGGCTTCAGCTGCCACCATAGTTCTTAGTGCCCTCGAGAGCCCCTTACGGGGAATATCTTGGGCAGTCCTGGGCTAACCAAAACAGTAGGAATAATAAATTACAAGAGCAACTAGTATAACTAGGGTTTCACATTCACACACCCCGGTACCTCGGGAGGTTGGTTAGGTTGTTTGAATTGCCATCCGGACGGTAGGTTCGGAAGGTAGATGCACGGACGGGATAGTCCGGGGAGCTTTAGCTCGGTAGATATTTGTGACGGACGGGTTAGTCCGGGGAGCTTTAGCTCGGTGGTGATACATCGAGATTGCATGTGCACTATAAGGCGGTTGGTCATCGGTGTTGGAGATTCGATGCACTGACGCCAATACGTTGACTTGGCAAGTGTGGTTTAGCACTTCACGAATTTAAGTCCGGTGGACCAGCCGATAAAGAGTACGCAGGAGCTCCGCTTAGTGCACCAGCATCGAGGCGTACAATAGGTCTGACTGGTAGTGCTATTACCGGTTTAGAGGTGGGCAAGGCCCAACCCACCGCTTCTGTTTGCCACTACGGAGGTATCCTGGGAGGTTTTGGCTCCAGAAAGGGGGAACTAAAGGTCTGTGCGCATAAAGTCATGTGCGTGAGTTGCACTTGGATGAATCATGACATAGCATATCACTACCCTCATACTTGCATACAACCGACAACCCAACGTATAAATTGGTATGAGACTTTTTATACGATGGGAGACTTGCAGAAGACCCCTTAACATATAAGTTTGTATGGGCATTCATATAAGTTAAGGTTACTTATTTCTCACTTTGTCTTTCTTACTTATGCCGCTTATTCTACTTATTTACTTTACTGCTTACTATTGTAGAACTGCTAGTTTGTATCTTTTCTTCCTTAGTTATTTATACATTATAAGTTTTACTACTAGATTAGTTCCACTATCACCTATCATTTTGTACTCTCCACCTTTGTAGCTTCCCTTTCCTCCTCCCCTCTCAGTGCCTAGGAGCCATGAGGGGAGGGGTAGGGGATAATATGGCTTAGTATTTATGACTAATGGTTTTCAGACCACAACATTATAGGGGCTCCAGATGGGAGATAGGGACCAACAACATAGGGACCAGCACCAGCGGAGTACGGTGCGCATGGAGGTGGGCCAATCTAGTACCGGAGCACCAGTGTCCAGCTCCATGAGTGATAGTCTTCTTATAGCTTCAGCGAGAGTTTGTAGTGAGGATCTGATGTACCGGGCTTAAGCCCGTTTATATTTCATTTGTACTGTTCTTTTACAGTACTTTCTCTTTTCTATATTATGGACTTGTTGTGGTTTCTCATTATATATGACATTTGTGGACTCAGCTATATTTTATTCATGATTATTGCTCTCTCTATGATGATCAAAAAGGCCGGCAGAAACGGTGTTTTATAGTAGCGGCTTTCCCGAGTGTCGGGGCCACCGCAGAACGGCGGTTCTGGGCATAAGACCCCGGGATTTGAAAAAAATGGGGTCTTACATCTGGCACATGAGTTATGGACATCTTGGTTTTGATTGTCTGAAAAGGCTGACAAGGGAAGCTGGGGTTCATGGTGTTCCTAGCAGGCTGGAGGAGCCAACCCACGTGTGTGAGGCATGTGTACTAGGCAAGTTGGCCAAGCTTTCATTCCCAAAGGAAAGTCAGTGGATAACAAAGAGAATTTTGCAATTGGTTCATTCAGACATTCGTGGGCCGATCACACCTGTTTTTGCAGGAAGCAACAACTACTTTCTAACCTTCATTGATGATTTCAGCAGGAAGTGTTGGGTGTATCCCATCAAGCAGAAGAGTGAGGTGTTTGAATCTTTCAAACGGTTCAAAATGTTGGTGGAGATGGAGACTGTCATGAGGATTCAGTGTTTGAGGACAGACAGGGGAGGTGAGTACCTTAGCCAGGAGTTTGTTTAGTTTTGTGACTATACAGGAATCAAGAGGCAACTTAATTCACCCTACACTCCATAGAAGAATGGAGTTGCTGAGAGGAAGAACCACACTTTAATATAGATATGTAGGTGCATGCTCAGAGGCAAGCACATGTCGAAATTTTTTGGGGGAGATGCTCTGGAGACAGCTTATTATGTGTCAAACAGGTGCTCCACAAAGTCCCTAGCAAGGGGAACGCCGCTGGAAGCGTGGACTGGCTTCAAGACAAATGTGAGTCACTTGAAGGTTTGGGGGAGCATTGCTTATGCTCTCAAGACTGGGCCGAACCTGAACAAACTGGAAGAAAAAGCCAAGAAATTGATCTTTGTTGGCTATGATCATAGGAGCAAGGAATACAAGTTGTATGACCCTATGGAGAAGAAAGTTGTGGTGAGTTGAAATGTGAAATTCGATGAGGCAGCTGAATGGGAGTGGTCAAAAGGCAAGGAGAAGGTTGAAGAAGAAGCTGAGGCTCCTCTAGTGGTGGAGACAGAAGATAGTGCCAGTGGTACTATTCCATACTTTACTGAGGAAGAAGGAGAGCCCAGAAGGCAGAAAATCAGGTCACTTGGAGAGATCTATGAGGTAGCCCCTACAAATGATGTGTTTAGCTTGTTTTGTTTACTTGATGATATTGAGCCTTTGACCTATGAAGAAGTAGTGAAGACTGTTGGCTGGAGGAAATCCATGGATGAGGAGATGCAGTCTATTAAGAAGAACAACACTTGGGAGTTAGCTGAACTGCCCAAAGGAAAGAAGCCCATAGGTGTGAAGTGGCTCTTCAAGGTGATGAAAGGTGGAGTTGGAGAGGTGATAAAGTACAAGGCCAGACTTGTGGTCAAGGGCTACAAGTAGAAAGAGGGAATAGACTATGATGAGGTCTTCTCATTGGTTGCCCGGATAGAGACTATTCATATGTTTATTGCCATTGCAGCACAGAGGAAGTGGCATCTTCATCAGATGGATGTTAAGTCCGCTTTCCTGAATGAAGATTTGGAAGAGGAAGTGTACATTGAGCAGCCTCCTGACTATCCAGAAGCAAAAGGAAAGAAGCAAGTGCTGAGATTGAGGAAGGCACTATATGGTCTCAAACAGGCGCCAAGATCATGGAACAAGAGGATTGACACATTCTTACATGAGCAAGGGTATGTAAAGTGCACTTATGAACATGCAGTCTATGTGAAGGAAAGTGAGAAGGGGACACTTTACCTATGTCTGTATGTGGATGACTTGATCATCTTGGGGAGCAGCGACTATGACGTGAGGAGCTTCAAGGAGATGATGAAGCAGGAGTTTGAGATGACAGATTGTGGTGAGCTTAGCTACTTTCTGGGTATTCAGGCAGTGCAATGTGATGAGGGCATCTTCATTTCTCAGGAGTCATATGCTAGAGAGATTTTGAAGAAGTTTGGCATGATGGAGTGTAACCCAGTGGGGACACCAATGGAGCCAAGCACACGACTATCGAGGCACGATGAGGGAGAAGTTGTTGACCCTACATATTTCAAGAAGTAGGGAGTTAGAGGTACTTGACTTGTACCCGACCTGATATTTTGTATGCAGTGGGTATTGTGAGCATATTCATGGAAAACCTTGTGGAGACACACCTGGCAGCGACAAGGAGGATACTGAGATACATAAGAAGCACTTTGAGTTTTGTCCTCTTTTACAAGTGTAGTGAAGATCCCAAGTTGATAGGCTACAATGACAGTGACTGGAGCAATGATGTTGATGAGAGGAAGAGCACTACGGGATTTCTCTTTTATTTGGGAGAAACACCCATTACTTGGTTTAGTAAGAAGCAAAAGATCGCGACTCTTAGTTCATGCGAGGCAGAGTATGTTGCTGTCGGCGCATGTGTGTGCCATGGAGTATGGCTGAAGAGGTTGATGAAATCTCTGAGATTCGATGGTGATGAAGTGAGTACCATTTTTGCGGACAATTGAGTTGCAATTGAATTGGAAAAGAATCCCGTGCATCACGAGAGGACCAAACATATTGACAGCAGATTCTACTTCATCAGAGAGCAGGTAGAAGATATTGAAGTTCACTTGGAGCACGTGAGGACCAATGACCAGCCGGCGGACATCTTGATAAAGCCCTTGAAGGTGGAGCTGTTCAAGAGGATGTGTGACAAGCTGGGAATGCTGAAGAAGGAGGAGCTGAACTTGAGGGGGACTAATGTTAGCAAACAAGTTAGCTCCTAGTTTTAATCTTCTAATCCTGCTTATTAGTTGTGTAATTGTGCCTATGTAAAATCTCTCCACCGAAATGACTTTTCGGTTCGACAAAACGTTTTTTTTGTCGAACGGTGTTCGACTTTCGTCGAACGCATCTTGTTCAATTTTTCGTCGAATGGAGTTCGAATTTCGTCGACCAGCTTTTGTTCAGCTTTTGTCGACCGGTGTTCGACAAACGACGAATGGCGATTGGTTCCTCCGGTTGTAGTTTATTTTTGTTGCTTCTTTTAGGTATCCAGGGGTAGTGTTGTCTGAGAATGTAAGTCAATGCTCAGCAAGTATATTGTTAGATTTTAGTAGTTTCTGAAATACAGACAAGTTTTTTTTTTCAGTCTGAAGCTTGTTTAGTGAGGTGCTGTGTTTTATTCCCTAAAATATTTTAGTTGAATTAAAAGTTGTTCCTTAATTTTGGATATGACTGCAAGTGCGCCTCCATTGGTGGTGATCTAGTGCTGGATCTATCAGTTTTCTATTCATGTTTGGGCTTTCTGATTTCTTGGAATGTTGTGCCTGTCTTGTTAATGTGATTAGGCTTTCAATGCCCGTGACTGCAGGATGTGTTCTTGGAAAAATTTACAAAAATTTATGAAAACCTTCAAAATAAAAATAAAACATATTTAGAACATAAAATATAAAAAGAAGAGTTTTATTAAAGGAAACATAAGAAAATACTAGTAATTAAAACTAATTTCATATTAAAACTATATACAAAATCTACTCATCTATTTATCTTTCTTAAAACTAGCAAATTCTATATTTGTTTGCTTCGATTTATCTTTGAATTTAATTGCTTTGAATTCTACTGTCGCTAGTATGTTTTCGATCTAAGATTTGTATGTTAGTTGATCGAGATCCGTGCAAACGAGAAGATCACCCAAAAAGGAGTTGCATGGACTCCTCGAGATAGACGACATAAATCTTCCGGATTGGAGTCAAATCCAATAGTGGGGTTCACCGCCTAAAACATGCTTTGGGGTTTCGACTGGCTGAGGAGTCTTTATCGATCAACCTAAGATTAGTTGGCAGCTCTCTCTTGAGAGGCTCTATCATATTTTGGGAATCTCCACAGGTCGAAGTAAATAACTTAGAAGCATACAATTTTAATCTTTTGCGAAGTTTATTTTAATCCAAAGAGGTTTTATATCAAGTGTAAGTCTTTAAATCATCGAATTTCTCTTTAGTAAAATCGCTCTTTTTCTTAGTTTTCTGAAACCATAAACCAAATTTTGTTCGATAAAATAGTAACTCTTCTTATGAGTACAAGTAATCGACAGACCCCAAGTCTAAATATGACATTTGATCGTATACTTTAAAACAATAAGTATACTTTATTGATTTATTGTTGGAATTGCACTCCAGCAAAATTCAATCATCAGGGGATCTTACAATTCGCACTCTCATGGAAGGGGATTTTATTATCCGCACCCTTATAGTCAGGTGGCGATGAAAGATGCTAGGAGTGAGCATGGCGAGTGCCGGGAGGTGACAATAAATGACAGGGGGAGGTGAGCACGGCAGGAGCTGGGATGTGAAAAAAGTACCATGAGTGAAAACGACGTTGGTCGGGAGGAGACAACAAGCGCCAGGAGTGAGTGTGGTGGGAGTCGGGAGGTGACGATAATCGTCTGGAGTGAGCATGGAGGCTGTCCGGAGGCGACACGAGCGACATGAGTGTTTGTTGTATAACCCGTAATTCGTCGAGATCAGAAGTACTCCAACAGACGGCTATTCGCAGACCATTAGGAGAGCTGTGGCGAGCTTGAGCGAGCAGAGGCGAGCTGTGGTGAGCTTGGGCGAGCAGAGGCGAGCAGAGGCGAGCTGTGGCGAGCTTGAGAGAGCAGAGGCGAGCAGAAGCGAGCATAGGCGAGCAGAGGCGAGCAGAGGCGAGATGTGGCGAGCTTGGGCGAGCAGAGACGAACAGAGGCGAGCTATGGCGAGAAGAGGCGAGCAGAGGCGAGCTGTGGCGAGCTTGGGCAAGCAGAGGCGAGTAGAGGCGAGATTTGGCGAGCTTGGGCGAGCAGAGGCAAGCAGAGGCGAGCAGATGAGAGCTGTGGCGAGCTTGGGCGAGCAGAGGTGAGCAGAGGCGAGCTGTGGCGAGCTTGGGCAAGTAGAGGAGAGCTGTGGCGAGCTTGGGCGAGCAGAGGAGAGCTGTGGCGAGCTTGGGAGAGCAGAGGTGAGCAGAGGCGAGCTGTGGCGAGCTTGGGCAAGTAGAGGCGAGCTGTGGCGAAGCTTGGGCGAGCAGAGGCGAGCAGAGGCGAGCTGTGACGAACTTAGGAGAGCAGAGGCGAGCAGAGGTGAGCTGTGGCGAGCTTGGGCGAGCAGAGGCGAGCAGAGGAGAGCAGTGGCGAGCTTGGGCGAGTATCAGCGAGTATACTTGCAAGTATGGGCGAGTATCCCTTGGAGCTCGCTGCTAGTAGCTGGATACTCGCCTATACCCCCCCAGGATTTCTCTATAAATAGCCCCCCAGGGGTACTGAAAATGACACTTTTGGAAGAAGCCGAGATCCCCCCATGTGGATACTCGCCCAGTCCATGCCTGCCTAGTACCTCGCCCAACCTTTTGGTTGTGGAGGAGAAGCTTCTTCCAAGCTTCCGGGTACGTGGTGGGACCTCCCTGCTGGAGCACTTGGGGTGTACTTGTAGATAGTTTCCTTTCTTTCTCGCCAGCCACTTGAAATGTGACGTCGGATCGTAGAATCAGTAACCTTAGGCTACATTGATCCTATTTCCGAGGTTGGGATTTTTCCTGACTTCAACACTTGGTGCAGTGAGCGTGGATAGTAGCCGATGAAGAAATTTTTGCGAGAAGACTTCATAGCTTAAGATGGCGAGCTGGAGACCAAAGGCATGAACTCGCGAGCATTCAGCAAGGTGGGCGAGTTCTCGGCAAGGTGGGCGAGCTTCTTGGTTACTCGCGCATAGGCGACTTCACGATGGTGACTTTCAGACTTTCAGACTCGACGACTTCATGTGGCGAGCTTACCTATTACTCGCTTATAAGCGAGTTCCAGATCGCGACCTCCTTAGGCGAGTTCCAGATGAAGACTATGGTTAGCGAGTACACGCGAGCGAGTTCATGCAGGCTTGGCTAGCTTCCTTGCTACTCGCCCATAGGCAAGTATAGGCAGGATTGGCGACTTTGAATCAACTTGCAGGTGTATCTTTGTTACTCGCCCATAGGCGAGTTCATAGGCGACTTACTCGCAAGGCCGTGATAGCTCGGAAACTCTGCGTAGGGGATCTAATGTCACCAGTGACACTTACCCTCCGCCTGATTCATCTCCATTTTCAATAGTGGTGATTTTCATACATGTTCATACTTACGGGTGCTTTGGTAAAGCCCGTGAGTACTTTTTGTATGACTAACAAGCAGGGCAAATGACGACGAGTTCACCACTGAGGAAAAATATACGAGATGCTCTGCGATGACCTCCTCCTACTTGCAATGATCTTCTCCGACAACCTGCATTCCAGGAGACAACCTACTCATGACATCTTCGCGAGCTCCATACTCACGAGGTGATCACTTCAGCAGCTAGGATTCTCTCCTTTATTCCGCGAGTTCTATACTCGCGAGGTGATCTCTTCAACAGCTAGGATGCTCTCCTTTATTCCGCGAGTTCCATACCGGCGAGGTGATATCTTCAATAGCTAGGATGCTCTCCTTTATTCCGCGAGCTCCATACTCGCGAGGTGATCTCTTCAATAGCTAGGATGCTCTCCTTTATTCCGCGAGCTCCATACTCGTGAGGTGATCTCTTCACCAGGTAGGATGCTCTCCTTTATTCCGCGAGTTCCATACTCGCGGGGTGATCTATTCAGCAGCTAGGATGATCTCCTTTAATTCCGCGAGAGCCGTACTCGCGAGGTGATATCTTCAACAGATAAGGTGTTCTCTTTTAAATCCACGAGTTACCTACTTGCATGATCACTACTGCAGCAATGATGGTGTTCGCTTTAATTTTGCGAGTTCATGCGTGTGAGGCTATCACTTCAGCAACCAGGCCGCTATGTTATTCATTTCACCTCCTCAAACACATGGAGTTATGATAACCCGGAATGGTTCTACTCATAGGATCAAGTGTTGAGCTATTATCTTCAAGATCAAGTAGGAGAGCAGATGGTGGATATTTGGAGCAGGGATGATCTGAAAAGGTTTCTATCCCCAATGGTAACCTGCATCAAATCTTTGTAATGATGTTTTATATACAAACACAGTGGCAGCCAAATTGTTTATTTTTGTGCTAATCCCTCCCAAGATGTCTGAAGGCTTTGAGGTCCAGCCCCGCGATTGACTCCGAAAACCAGCGGTCGACCTGTTCCTCGTAAAAAGCCCAGGGCAGATGATGGGACAATGCCTCGGGACTGAAGCGCTCTTGTAAGACCGAGCCTCTACACTGACGGCCGAGATCATCTCCCCCCTTGCACGTCGGCCTAGGTTCCCCCGATTGCATCTCTCCTCCGACTGGAGGAACTATCAGGAACAGTCCTGGACGCTAACCTCCTGGACTCAATGAAGGGCCGACCTCCTCCAGTAATCTTTAGTAAAGACAGCTCAATTATTACTCAGGCAGGGTAATCGGCCAAAGCGCAGGGACAAGCCTAAGAGAGGATGTTTGTCGTGAGTGCGTCCTGGAGGACCCTCGAAAGAACATTACCCCCTCGCTCTTGCATTTGCGCTCGTAGCCAGTTGGCAGAGCTGAGAGCGATCACAGCGGTTGGATTGGGAAATGTGCCTTCGACCTGTTTCTCGTAGATAGCCCAGTTCGGACGATGGGACGATGCCTCGGGATGTAAGCGTCCTTGTAAGACCGAGCCCCTGCATTGACGGCCAAGATCATCTCCCCCCTTGCATGTTGGCCTAGCTACCCCCAATTGCATATCTCCTCCGACTGGAGGAACTATCAGGAACAGGACTGGATGCCAACCTCCCAGCTCGACGGCGGCGAGATCGCCGCTCTCTTTATAATTTATTCGTCCTTAAAGATATTGATGCATTTGACTTATTGGCAATCTCTTAAGCAGCAGGACGAGCTACTTCAGCACCGATTCAAGTCCTCGAGTGGCAGGTCGCCGTAAGTCCAAGTCCCTGCACGAGCTCCTCTCCTGTATATTGGCCAAAGACCTCCTCGAGTGAGACCAAGATCCTCATTGGAGTGATGCCGTAGTTCAAGATATATGTACGAGCTCCTCTCATGCAGACCGACTACTTGCCTCCCCGAGTTGACCTACACCACTCCAGTTGAGCAAAGCTCCTGAGAGCTTGTCGACTCCAACAATGTTCAAGTCCTCGAGTGGCAGGTCCTCGTAAGTCCAAGTCCCTACACGGGCTCCTCTCCTATATATTGGCCAACGACCTCCTCAAGTGAGACCAAGATCCTCGCTGGAGTGATGCCGTAGTCTAAGATCTCTATACAAGCTCCTCTCCTGCAGACCGACTACTTGCCTCCCTGAGTCGACCTACACCACTCCAGTTTAGCAAGGCTCCTGAGAGCTGTTGACTCCAATAATGTTCAAGTCCTCGAGTGGCAGTTCCTCGCAAGTCCAAGTCCCTGTACAGGCTCCTCTCCTGCATATTGGCCAACGCCCTCCTCGAGTGAGACCAAGATCCTCGCTGGAGTGATGTCGTAGTCCGAGATCTCTGTACGAGCTCCTATCCTGCAGACCGACTACTTGCCTCCCCAAGTCGACCTACACCACTCCAGTTGAGCAAGGCTCCTGAGAGCTGTCGACTCCAACAATGTTCAAGTCCTCGAGTGGCAGGTCCTCGTAATTCCAAGTCCCTGCACGGGCTCATCTCCTGCATATTGGCCAACGACCTCCTCGAGTGAGACCAAGATCCTCGCTGGAGTGATGTCGTAGTCCGAGATCTCTGTACGAGATCCTCTCCTGCAGACTGACTACTTGCCTCCCCGAGTCGACTGATTCCCACCCCCAGTTGAGCTCGGCTCCTGTGAGGTGTTGACCTCTATTCTCCACCTCCAGTTAAGCTCGGCTCCTGTGAGGTGTCGACCTCTACTCTCCACCTCCAGTTGAGCTCGGCTCTACGAGGTGTCTACCTCTATTCTCCACCTCCAGTTGAGCTCAGCTCCTGCGAGGTGTCGACCTCTATTCTCCACCTCCAGTTGAGCTCAGCTCCTGCGAGGTGTCGAACTCTATTCTCCACCTCCAGTTGAGCTCGGCTCCTGCGAAGTGTCGACCTCTATTCTCCACCTATGGTTGAGCTTCCTCCTGCGAGGTATCGACCTCTATTCTCCACTTCCAGTTGAGCTCGGCTCCTGCGAGGTGTCGACCTCTATTCTCCACCTCCAGTTGAGCTCGGGTCCTGCGAGGTGTCGACCTCTATTCTCCACCTCCAATTGAGCTCGACTCCTGCGAAGTGTCGACCTATACTCTCCACCTACGGTTGAGCTTCCTCCTGCGAGGTGTCGACCTCTATTCTCCACCTCTAGTTGAGCTCGGCTCCTGCGAGGTGTCGACCTCTATTCTCCACCTCCAGTTGAGCTCGGCTCCTGCGAAGTGTCGACCTATATTCTCCACCAGCGGTTGAGCTTCCTCTGTGCGAGGTGTCGACCTCTACTCTCCACCTGCGGTTGAGCTTCCTCATGCGAGGTGTCGACCTCTATTCTCCACCTCTAGTTGAGCTCGTCTCCTGTGAGGTGTCGACCTCTACTCTCCACCTCCAGTTGAGCTCGGCTCTACGAGGTGTCGACCTCTATTCTCCACCTCCAATTGAGCTCGGCTCCTGCGAGGTGTCGACCTATATTCTCCACCTCCAGTTGAGCTCGACTCCTGCGAAGTGTCGACCTATAATCTCCATCTGCGGTTGAGCTTCCTCCTGCGAGGTGTCGACCTCTATTCTCCACCTCCAGTTGAGCTTGTCTCCTGGGAGGTGTCGACCTCTACTCTCCACCTCCAGTTGAGCTCGGCTCCTGCGAGGTGTCGACCTCTATTCTCCACCTCCAGTTGAGCTCGGCTCCTGCGAGGTGTTCGACCTCTATTCTCCACCTCCAGTTGAGCTCGGATCCTGCGAGGTGTCGACCTCTATTCTCCCCCTCTAGTTGAGCTCAGCTCCTCCGAGGTGTCGACCTCTATTCTCTACCTCCAGTTGAAGCTCGGCACCCGCGAGGTGTTGACCTGTACTCTCCACCTCCAGTTAAGCTCGGCTCCTGCGAGGTCTTGACCTGTACTCTCCACCTCCAGTTGAGCTCGACTCCTGCGAGGTGTCGACCTATACTCTCCACCTCCAGTTGAGCTCGACTCCTGCTTGGTGTAGACTATACTCTCCACCTCCAGTTGAGTTCGGCTCCTGCGAGGTGTCGACCTCTATTCTCCACCTCCAGTTGAGCTCGGCTCCTGCGAGGTGTCGACCTCTACTCTCCACCTCCAGTTGAGCTTCCTCCTGCGAGGTGTCAACCTCTTCTCCAATTCAGTTAAACTCGGTTCCTGTAAGGTACCAACCTTCTCTCCCCTTTCAGTTGTGCTCCACTCCTAGGAAGGACCTCGCGCAGCGCATCATCCAACGTCATCTCTCCGAACAACTGGTTCAACATTGTTTTTCCAAGCTCGTGCCGAGCTCGAAAAAAGCGGGGATTGTGTATAACCCGTAATTCGTCGAGATTAGAAGTACTCCAACAGACGACTATTCGCAGACCATTCGGAGAGCTGTGGCGAGCTTGAGCGAGCAGAGGTGGGCAGAGGCGAGCTGTGGCGAGCTTGGGCGAGAAGAGGCAAGCAGAGGCGAGCTGTGGCGAGCTTGGGCGAGCAGAGGCAAGCAAAGGCGAGCAGAGGCGAGCTGTGGAGAGCTTGGGTGAGCAGAGGCGAGCAAAGGCGAGATGTGGCGAGCTTGGGCGAGCAGAGGCGAGCAGATGAGAGCTGTGGCGAGCTTGGGCGAGCAGAGGGGAGCTGTGGTGAGCTTGGGTGAGCAGAGGCAAGCAGAGGCGAGCAGAGGCAAGTTGTGGCGAGCTTGGGCGAGCAGAGCCGAGCAGAGGCGAGCTGTGGCGAGCTTGGGCGAGCAGAGGCGAGTTGTGGCGAGATGTGACGAGCTTGGGCGAGCAGAGGTGATCAGAGGCGAGCTGTGGCGAGCTTGGGCGAGCAGAGGTGAGCAGAGGCGAGCAGTGGCAAGCTTGGGCGAGTATCAACGAATATACTCGCAAGTATGGGCGAGTATCCCTTGAAGCTCGCAGCTAGTAGCTGGATACTCGCATATACCCCCCAGGATTTCTCTATAAATAGTCCCCCAGGGGTACTGGAAATGGCATTTTTGGAAGCGGCCGAGGTCCACTCAAGTGGATACTCGCCCAGTCCATGCCTGCCTAGTACCTCGCCCAGCCTTTTGGTTGCGAAGGGGAAGCTTCTTCCAAGCTTCCGGGTATGTGGTGGGACCTCCCTGCTGGAGCACTTAGGGTGTGCTTGTAGATAGTTTCCTTTCTTTCTCGCTAGCCACTTGAAATGTGACGTCGGATCGTAGAATCAGTAACCTTAGGCTACATTGATCCTATTTCTGAGGTTGGGATTTTTCCTGGCTTCAGCATTTGTGACGACGAGAGTCGAGCGCAATATGGGCAATGAGTACGAGCTTGCGATCACGTGCGTGCGTAAGTGATGCACACTCCACGCATTGAGCAACAAGATGGGCCTCAATTTCGGCGCCAATCTTGGGCGTTGACCAAGTCAACTCCCAATTGGGTGCTGACTTAGTTAGCGCCCATTGGATTTATAATGCCCCAACTTTCCCAAAGCAGAAAAATTTTGGGAGATACCGCCCGACGATAGGGTTACCGCGTGATGGTAGCGCCGTGAATTTAGTGACAGGACTCTCGGGAAGATACCACCCAGCGATAGAGATACTGTTGGTGTACAACCCCGTATCCGATGAGTAGTGGTCGATAGGAGCCATATCGACCAAAGTCCAGCAGTCCGGCTCGCCCAAGTGAGGTGGACCATTTGAGGGGCCAGTAGAGCATGTAGGCTCGCACTCGCCCCAGGGGCTCAATAAGCGGCGAGCGAGTGGGGCAGGCCGGCTCGCATTGGCCCTATGAGGCTCGACATGCAGCAGGCGAGTGGGATAAGCCGGGCCCGCACTTGCCCAAGGGGGATAGAGACGGCGAGTGCCAGCTCCATCGAACACGCACCTCCCCCGGTGAGTGGAGGTTCCAGAGGGCCACTCGCCCAGTCTCTTGTGATGTGTTTCTACCAATTTACCAACATTGGTCTGTCTATAGCCAGTTAGAATAACAGAGTTACGTTGTTGGTAGACCCAGTTGGGTTGTACATAGTTGTTCAAAATAGCGGAGGTTGGCTATTTGCAGGCCGTTTTCAAAAAACTATAAATAGACTCAATAGGGTACCTCAGAAGGCATGCTTACTTGTCCCCCGATCTTCTTGCGCTTTCTGAGATACCTTCAGCTCGGCATTTGGCTAGGGAGGGGAAGCGCTCTAAGAACTTTCGGGTGTTTGGTGGGACCTCCATGCTGAGCCCTTGGCTCTGTCCCCTATTCATTTTCCTTAGTCGTTTGGCTCGTGAAAGAGAAGTAATTGTGAGATCACCCCTTCCCCAAAGGTGAACTCCACAGTGGCCGAGTTTTCGGTTTCAACAATTTTGGTGCGGTAAGCGTGGAGCGTGGTCAACACAGAAAATCTTCTACAGGCTCGATGACTGGAGGAGAAGGGCAAGGTTCGGACAGGGCTGACTCGCCACCCCCTCCCCCTCTAGCCACGGTGGGGATGTTCAAGGATTTCAGGCAGGAAGTGCTCGGCCTCGTCAGGTTTGCACTCGGTGCGTGAGCCGAGTGCTCGACATTAGCTGTTCCGATCGCCGCTGCCCCGGCTCTAGGCGAGGATGCCCCGGCTCTAGGCGGGGATGCCCCGGCTCGGCGAGCTGGGAAGGAGGTTGCAGACGAGGGGAGCAGGAGCGAGCTCCCCGAAAGAGTGCTTTTTTCCGGGCTCGGTGAGCAGAGGCCGGTTCGGCGAAATGGGGGTGCAAGATCCTCCAGCTCGCCCAGCTAGGGGAGGCAACCCCTTTAGCAAGTTGGTTTCTTCTGCTACAGTTCTGGAGGGGTTCATGGAGAAAGAAATATCCTACTACACCGGGAAGGATGACCCGCTCCAGCACATCCAGTGGTTTGAAGATGTAGTTTCGATAAGGCAGATGTCGGATGCCTTCAAATGCAGACTTTTCGCCATCACCCTCAAGGAGAAGGCGAGAGAGTGGTTCCACCAACTACCAGTCAACACAATCTACTACTTCGAGGATCTACGCCGGGGGTTCATGTTAAGGTTCACCACTTCCAAGAGAAAGAAGAAGGAGTCGGAGTCCCTGTTCCACATCAAGTAGGGGGTGAACGAGACCTTGAGGAGCTACGTGGACCGGTTCCAGGAGGAGGTCACCCAGGTCCAGGAGATGCAAGGACATACCCTGATGATGGCCTTCACCTTGGGGATGTAGCAAGGGTTCTTCAGGAAGGAACTGAATAGGGTGTCGCCTCTCTCCTACGAGGAGCTGATGGAGAGGGTAGTGAGAGAAATTGACGGGGAGGCGTCAAACCCCGAGTTTGCGAAGAAGTTGGCTAGGTGGGCCACAAAAGAGGAGAAGGGGCCAAAAGGTGACCGAGGTTAGGAGGCGAGGAGAGCCGAACCTCGGGAAAGGGAGCAGTAGCAGCAGTAACAGCAGCAGCCCAGGTGGGGGCGTCAGGAGCAGAACAACCATCTTGGCTGGAGGCAGCCGGAGTAGCAAGACCAAGGCCGACGGAGAGGTTTCCATGGAGGAGACTATCGCCAGGTGGCCAGGGTCACTTCCACCCTCCAGGATGGAGGCAGGGACAGAGGCCCCCTCTCCTCGAGCAGCACCGGGCCATAATGATAACCATGCTGAGGCGGAGAGGTCAGTAGAGGAGGAGAAGGGAAGTCAGGGTGGAGTTACCCTATTATGACATCCACCAGGAAGATGGGCACGCTACGACCACATGCCCGAAGTTCCTCGAGTTGAGAGGTATCAGGGAGAAGCAGCATCAACATGATCGCCAGGGAGTGCAGATCGAGGAAATCCTGCCTCGAGCAGAGGAGGACAGGTGTGAGGACCGGGCTGATGTTGGGGCCCGAGACGGGATTAGAGTGATCCACAGAGGGGGGGGGGGGGGTTGAGGCATCCCAAAAGGCAAGTCTCCACACCATGTACCGAAGGAGCGTTGGCTCCACATCCCAGGCCCCACCCCGGAGGAGAGGATCATCCTCTTCAGGAATGACATGCCAGATCACGAGGATCCCTTCTGTGACGCATTGGTCATCTAGACCGCGATCAAGAATTTCACCGTCTTCCGGATCCGCATCGACAATGGGAGCTCAGTCAGCATAATTTTCAAGAAGGCATTTGACACAATGATGGTGGAGGCCAAGAGGGTGCTGGTCTCGGATGGGCCTTTGTTTAAATTCTTGGGGGAAAGGAAGGAGGTATGTCACGACCCGTCAGATGACATTTATGTTGGGTACATTGAAATATATGTACCTGATTTGAAGAAGCCTCACCCTACTCAATGATATATATCAAGGTGTATTTGATGTGCTTTGAGTTTATGTGTGCAGGTTAAGTAATTGCAGGGAAAGCATAAAAGTTTCTAAGTCCATGTGTCGACACATAGAGGTGAAGTGTCGACACTTATGATGGCTAGTGTCGACACCCAGAGAAGCTGTGTCAACACTTGGAGTAATTGTGTCGACACCAGGAAGGTAGAGTCGACACCAGAAGAAAAGTGTCGACACATACAGGCTGTGTCGACACACTGTGAAGAATTATCAACATTATATGTGTCGACACTTAGAGGTAGTGTCGACACCCAGAGAAACTTTGTCGACATCAAAAGTGTCGACACCAGGAGGCTGTGTCGACACACAGCAAACTTCAACAAAGTTAAAGTACATGTGTCGACAAAAAGGAGATGTGTCGACACTCAGCAAAGTTTCAACACATGAAGGCATGTGTCGACACAAAGGAGATGTGTCGACACTCAACAAAGTTTCAACACATGAAGGCATGTGTCGACATAAAGAAGATGTGTCGACACTTAGCAAGTTTCAACACAAGAAGTTGTGTCGACACAAAGGAGTTCTGTCGACACACAACAGAAATCAACTAAGTATTGAAGAAGAAGTACTTGTGTCGACACACTCAATCAGTGTCGACACATTCAACAGAAGGCTTGTGTCGACACACAGGATCAGTGTCGACACATTCTGAAGAAGTAGTGTCGAGAAGCTGTTACAATAACACAAGGAGTTGTGTCGACACCATGAAGGCTAGTGTCGACACTTAGTCTACTTGTGTCGACACTTAGTCTATTTATGTCGACACATCAAGACTATCTGTCTCGACACTTTCAGACAGTGACAGAGATTTCAAGAAGTGACTAGATGACTTGACAGCTGCCATTTCAACCGATCAACTGCAACTGTCAGAGCTGTCAGAAGGTTGTTAGAAACCGGATCAGCCAGTTACCTTGGAGGAAGACTATTTAAAGACCTTTCTCCTTCGACAGAAAGAATGATCAATGAATTGAAAAATAACACAACAAAGAAGAAGACCTTCAAGAGAAGATCTAAGAAGTTGGAGAGAGAGAGCTCCTTCTAAGAAGAACAGCTGTTGAACCAGGATGAAAAGTAAGATTCAGATTGAGATCTGATTCTCAAGACAGAAGTTGATAGAAGATCATCTTCAGAGGAGACTCAACCCTACTGTGTTCTAATTCAAGAAGCTTTGAAGAAAGCCAAGGGTGGTTGATCACTACCTAGTTCTTCCAAGAACTCATCAAGAAGCCAGTCAACTCATCTCTCTCTTTCAGAGTTGTGGTTAAACACTTTGTAAACTTTATTTTCTGTAGGATCCTAAGGGATATGAGCTGTAAGCCTATTTTATAAAGGCTGAGGTAGGGCTATTGTGCCTGAGTGTAGGAGATTTTATTCTCTGAGTGTAGGCCTTGATTGTAGGCTGAGGTAGGGCTGTTTAGCCTGAGTGTAGGTCTTGGTGAAGACTGAGTGGTAAGGCTTTGTGCCTGAGTTGTAGGAGTGGGGACACTCTGAGTTGTAGGAACCTGTTTGGGGTTCTGAGTTGTAAGATCTGAGGATCTAAGAAGAAGTGGAGAAGTTAGGCCGAATCTAGTACACTACTAGATATGCGAAAGGGGAAAGTGGATGTACCCAGACCTTGGGGAACCACTATAAATCCTGTGTGCACTCTGTGTATGTTTGATTGTATGGTTGCTGTGTTGTGATAATTGTAGAATTGCATTTACTGTATAGTAGTTCTGCCTTTAAAGTTAAAAAGATAAAGGTCACCTATTCACCCCCCTCTAGGTGATTAGGAACTAGTTCTTTCAAGTGGTATCAGAGGGAGGTTACTCAAAAAGGACATAACAGTCTGAGTAAGATCCTGTAGGCAGAATCAGAATAAACAAGAATCAAGAAAATGAGTTCTAGTGAGAATCACAAAGAGCTGGGATCCATGAAATTGCCAATTTGTAGAAAAGAGATTTTTGGCATATGGAAAGAGAGGGTTAGACTTTTTATGGAAGCCTCTGACCCAAGAATATACATTACAGTCAAAGAAGGGCCATATGTGCCAATGAAAGTATCTATTCTGGATGCAAATCAGAGAACTCCCAAAGACTATTCAGAAATGACTAAAGATGAAATTATTCTGGCCACTATGGACAAGAGGGCCCAGAATATTATTGTTAGTGTCATTGATGATGCAACATTTCAGAACTTAATACATTGTAAAACCTCTAAATAAATGTGGGACACATTAATAGTTTACATGGAGGGATCAGAAGAAGTAAGACAAGACATGAAGTCTTTATTAAATCAGGAATATGGAAGCTTCAGACAAGGAAAGTCTGATAGCATTACTGAATGTTACAAGAAGTTCTATAGGATTGTCAACGAATTGATGTCCTATGGAAGAGAATTCAGCAACTATGAGCTGAATGATAAGTTCTTAAGATCCCTGACTAAAGACTGGGACACCAAGATTTGTGCCATTAGGGAAGTGGCCAAACTAGCTGACATAGCTCCTCCAACTTTGTTTGGAAAACTGTTATCTTATGAGATGCAGCTATTGGCAAGAAAGGAGGAAGAGAAGACTATTAGAGTGGAGAACAAGGAAAGAGCCGTGGCCTTCAAGACTGAAGCCACTAGGAAATATAGAAGCAAGTCTCCATCTCCACCTCAAATAGTTGCTAAGGCTGAGACAGATAATTCAGAAAGCAAGAATTCAGATAGCAGTGAAAGTGATGAAGACTTTGTTGCTTTTACAAGACATTTTCAAAAGTTTCTGAAGAAGAAGCAGTGAAGGTCTAAGCCATCCACTTCACAGACAAAAGATGACTACGATTAGAACAGGAAGTCATCAAGGAATGACAGAAGAAAGTCCAAGCCAAGTAAAACTACATCCTCAAAGATTATATGCTATTGTTGCAATAGACAGAGACATATAATGGCTGACTGTCCTGAAAAGAGGAAGGAGTCAACTGACAGAAAGAAGACACAGTTTAAGGGCAAAAAGGAAAAGTCCTGTTGGGTATTGTATCCACAACGTACCTGATTTGAAGAAGCCCCTGAACAAGCTAAGGTAAATAGACAATGTATTTGATGAAATCTTTTAAGTTGTGCTTGCAGTTATTCCACGCTAAGTACACACCAATATCAGGGTGCAGTAGGTCAATATACACGGGTCTGCGCGACGTAATCCCTCGTTGAGCAGATCAGTGTGTTAGCCGACATGTACTCTCTCTATTGGAGTGTACTTATTTTCAAGTACAGGGTTATGATAATGCAAGAGCAGACAAGGAACAAGGATGGGTCAAAGAGCAGCTCATGGGTGGAAAGACGAAAAATCGTCTAAGTATTAATCGACGAGAATCACTAGTGATTCTCGCCGAATCGTCGAGAATCACTGGCTGATTCTCGCTGTCTCTATCCGGCTAAATCAGAGCGTGCAAATAAGTCAAAATCGACGAGAATCACCTTTGATTCTCGCCGAATCGACGAGAATCACCTTCGATTCTCGCCGATTCGATGAGAATCACCTTCGATTCTCGCCGATTTTGCCTTAGGCGAATTTCTGAAGCTCGCTGGACCGGATCAAATGTTAAGGCGCTGTTTTGAACCGGTTTTAGGGTTTCTTCTGGTGGGACCCACAACGGTCATATAGAAGTATTCTACTGTATAAATACTCGCGTATTTTTGAACAGTAAGATAACAAGATTTGAAAAAGACGAAGCCGAGCCGCCGACGTGACCTAGATCGCGAAACCTGCTCCGCCGCCGTCGCCGCTCGTGCCAGTGGATCGCCGACTTTGATCGTGGTTTCTTCCAGATCTCTCGTCGATAGAAGCTCAGCCAAGCACAGCATCTCACGTGTCTAACCAGAGATCCTTTGTCTCTTGATTCGTTGATCGGGAAAACCTTCCCCTTCCGAATCGATCGAGACGATCGATCCTAGTGTGACCGTTCGAAGACCTTGCTAGCTTTGCTACGAAGATTGAATCTCCAAAGAACAGCCGCAGCACTCCGTTGTCACCGCCGATCCCGAGAACCAAGCCGTCGCCCTTCTTGCCGCCGCCGGTTTCGGGAGAGATTCTCTCCAAGTGAGATCTAGGGTTGTGGACTCTTCGTTGACTACAAGAACACGTCATCGAACGAAGAGGGACACCTTAGTCTCCATAAGTTGTTTGTATTTCTTATACAATCTATTTTCAATTTCTTTGTAAAGGAACGTTGGTTCCTAGTTGTAAGGGTTGGGTGCAACCCGTGTTGTGGGAGTGGTGACTCCTACGTGTGGAAGGGTTCCTTCCGTTAGTGCAAGGATTGGATTTCAATCCTGTTGGTGAATTGACCGAGTCGTCCCTGGTTGGGAGATAGGTCGAAGGGGGAAAGTGGATGTACCCAAATCGGGGAACCACTATAAATTGCTTGTGTCCTTTCTGTGCTGTGTTGTTTTATTTTCGTGTGCAGGTACGATTTTAATTCCGCAAAAACACTGCAAGACACCTATTCCCCCCCCATAGGTGAAGGTAGTTGACACTAAGTGGACTTTCAAGTGGTATCAGAGCCAGGTTGCTCATCAAAAAGGTTCACACCTTGAGTAAGTTCCTGCCACTAGTGTCAAGAAGAAGGCAGACTTCTACTATGGACAGACTCAAGTACATAAGCAAGATCCCAGTGTGCACCAGGCTAAACTTTCCTATCTGGAAGGAAAGGATTAGGTTCTACATGGAAGCGGTCGATCCACGACTCTTCATGATCGTGGAGGAGGGATCTTATGTCCCCACTAAGGCCTCCACCATTGATCCTACCAAGCAAGTGCCAAAGAAAATTTCTGAAATGGACAAGGACGAGATGGTGCTGGTGGGACTTGACAAGAAGGCGCAGAACATTCTGGTCAGCGCGGTCGATGACTCAATGATGCAGAACTTCTGCAACTGCAGGACAGCAAAGGAGATCTGGCACTGCCTGATTATCCTAATGGAGGGCACTAATGAAGTGAGGGATGATCGGAGATCCCTCCTGAACCAGAAATATGAGGCCTTCAGACAAGGGCCTAAGGAAGAGATCGGAGTCACCTTCGAGAACTTCCTCAAGATTGTCAATGCCCTCAAAGGATATGGAAGAGTGTTCACTGATGGTGAACTTAATGATAAATTCCTTAGGTCCCTTACTAAGGAATGAGACACAAAGATCTGCGCCATCCGAGAGTTTGACAGACTTGCTGAAACAGACCCGCAAATTCTGTTTGGGAAGCTGATGTCCTATGAGCTTCAACTGAACACCAGGAAAGCAGAAGAAGAAGCAGAGAAGGCTGCAGCCAAGGAAAAGACTGTGGCCCTAAAAGCCATTCACTCCAGGAAGGGCAAGGGTGCGGTTTCATACCGTGCCGGGAAAAAGGATGAGGAGGAGGACTCCGAGCCATGCTCCTCCAGCTCAGAGTTGTCTGAGGAAGATTTCTCCCTCATCACCTGAGAATTCAAGAAGTTCCTCAAGATGAGGAATCAAAGAAAGAGAGACGGCTCCTCCTCCAAGCATCAGAAGAAAAATTATTCTTCTGACAGGTATGCTTCTAAACCGAACAAACATCGCTCCTCTGACATTATTTGTTTTGGATGCAATAAGCCATGACACGTCGTGGCCGACTGCCACCAAGGCAAGAGAGAAAAGGGGAAGGGATAGGAGCACAAGTCCTCTAGAGATAAGAAGAAAGAGAGGAGCTACATCACTAAAAAGCCAAAGACACTGAGTGAGTCTGATTCCTCAGACTCCAGTGATGATGAGGAAGCCTACTTCGGGCTGGTGGGTCGCTCCGACTCAGAAGGAGAATGCCCCTCATTTACTGGGAAGGTAAAAGCTCACACCCCTCTCTCCGACTCTGAATCTGATCCTGAGTCTCAGGATGATGACGCTGAGGATAGCCCTTCGGCCCGTGAAGCGGAGCTCCTCGAGAAGTAAGAGCTTCTGCTCAACACTTTCGAGGAGTGCCGTAAGAGATTGAAGGCTGAGAAAAAGGAAGTGAAATTCCTTAAGGGTGAGTGTGTCTCCCTAAGGGAAGAGATCACCAGTTTGATCTCTCTCCGACAGGAGCACCTAGACCTGACTTCAAAGCATTCATAGTGTCTTAAGCTCCTTGATCTTAAGCAGGAGGAAGTAGACAAGTTGGAAGAACAACTTGCGGCAGAAAGGAAGATCGTCAAGAGCTTCTCTATGCCAAAAACGGTTCTCTCATTAGTTGATACCTTCTCTGCTCAGGCCAAAGAAGTTGGCTTGGGGCATGTAGGGGTATCTCGTTCCTCATCCAGGAGAAACAGGAACCAGAGAAAGAATAAGGCCGCCAAGAAGGCCCCTGCTGCTGAAAAGGGAAAGGCCCCACTCAGTCCTGTTGCGTTCAGAAAGCCTAGCTTTCCCTACAACCAACATGACTTTGAGTCAACCTTTGGTCATCATTTCCGGCCCTCGGTTGCAAAGCCAAAGAGCCGATATGATGGTTGGACTTTTCCCTGCAACTTCGGTGAGAGTGTCTTCAAGGCACCTTATGAGGAAATCCACATGGGAAATTATGGTCAATTCTCTAGCGGCCATAATAGAAAGCAGGCACCAAAAGCCAAGCCTGTTATACTGAAGGAACAGAAGGTGAAGAAGTCATGTGACTGCAATCACTATGATGCCTCCACCTCCAGATCCAAGGCTCCGGCTGTACCCACCATTCCCAGGGTAAAGCAGGAGCCTAGGAAGAGGTACAACAGATTTGACTGTTGGTGTTGTGGCAAAGTTGGTCACTTTGCCGTGGATTGTTGGTTTAATCCGAGGTATAATGAGACTCATTATGTTAGCAATGCGAGGCCGACCACTCGTAGGGTTAACCACCCGAGGGGGAGTATGCTAACCAAGAATCTAGGACCCAAGTTCGATTGTGTTCCTAAGAGAAATTAATTTTGTTTTGCAGGAATGTCCAAAGGCCACCAAAACTCCAATATGGTACTTGGACAGTGGATGCTCCCGGCATATGACTGGGACAAGAAGCCTGCTGCGTGATTACACTCCAGTCGAGAATGGACCCAAAGTCATCTTTGGGGGGTCAGATCGAGGAGTCACCAGAGGTTATGGTATGATTTCCAACGGTATAATCTCTATCACCGACGTGGCTTATGTTGAAGGGTTAAACCATAACCTGATCAGTGTAAGTCAGTTATGTGATATAGGTTATGACGTTAAGTTCTGCAAGGATAAATGCCTGATAATATCATGTGCCTCTTCTAAGATGGTATTATCAGGCATTAGGAGCAGAAATATCTCCTGCTTAGATTTTCTTAGCTTAGATTCATCTACCCCCGTATGCCTAGTAGCAAAAGGCAGTGCATCTCTTTGTGAACAATGACACAAAAGATTGTCACATATTAATTTCAAAACAATTAGTATGCTGTTTTCTAAAAACTTAGTAAGGGATGCTCCCGTTATCAAGTGCATCAAAGATAGCCCCTGTCCTGCATGCCAGATGGGCAAACAGACTCGGGCTACCTTTAAGAGCATTGTAGACAAAGACTCTTCCCGATGTATTTATCTTCTGCATATGGACTTGTTTGGTCCAATGCAAGTTCATAGCTTGGGAGGCAAGTCCTATACGCTAGTGATAGTTGATGATCACTCTCGGTTTACATAAGTGTTCTTCTTAAAACGAAAGTCAGATACGTTTGACATCTTCACTAGTTTTGTCAAGCAGGTTCAGAACGAATTTAACTGCTCAGTGGTCAAAATCAGAAGTGATCATGGAACAGAATTCGAATCTGGTGCTATGATAGAGTTTTGTGAAGAACAAGGTATCTTTCATGAGTTTTCCTCCCCGCGCACTCCTCAATAAAACGGAGTCGCGGAGAGGAGAAATAGAACACTCATTGAAGCCTGCACGACAATGTTGAATGACGCTTCACTCCCAGAATACTTCTGGGCTGAGGCGGTCAATACGGCTTGTCATGTTCAAAACCGGGCATTGATCAACAAAAGTCATCGTATGACGCCCTACGAACTACTGAAAGGCAGGAAACCAACCATGTCCTATTTGAGGATCTTTGGTTGCAGATGTTATGCACTGAATAATGGGAAGTACCTGCATACTAAATTTGGTGAAAAATGCTTCGAAGGCATATTCATGGGCTATAGTACCCACAGTCGGGCATATAGGGTCTTCAATAAGAAAACCCTAGTGGTAGAAGAATCAATTAATGTCGTATTTGATGAAGGAAGCTTGCTTAACAACAATTATTCCAGCGGTATTCTTGAAGATGCAGGTGCACGACTTGAACAGCTGAGTCTCGATGAGACCGCTAAAGATGAAACTCCTAAGTACGTCAAAGTTTCCACCTCAATGTCAACTGGGAATGTTGAAGATCAAAATGGAGCAAATCTCTTAGAAGAAGGAGAAGCCCAAGAAGTAGTCGAAGCTCCAGACGCCAGACATCTAGAGCTCCGGCACGTGAGGGATCATCCTAGAGATCAGATCATCGGAGATCCTCGTGACGGTGTCAGAACTCGAAGAGGTACTATTAACGAGATTTTGCATCTTAGCTTCCTGTCACAGGTTGAGCCAAAGAAGTTCGACGAGGCGAACAAAGATGCGGCATGGATTTTGGCCATGCAAGATGAACTGCATCAATTCGAACGATGCAACGTTTGGACGCTGGTTCCCAGACCACAAAAGCAGAATGTGATTGGCACCAAGTGGATCTTCAGAAACAAACTGGATGAACATGGTGTCATCATAAAGAACAAGGCCAGGATGGTGGCTCAAGGTTACATATAAGAGGAGGGGATTGACTTCGACCAGACCTTTGCACCATTGGCAAGGCTCGAGGCAATCAGATTGTTCCTGGCGTATGCTTCGCACAAAGGATTCACAGTCTATCAAATGGATGTGAAATCAACATTCTTGAATGGAGACCTGAAAGAGGAAGTATACGTCGCTCAACCCCCAGGTTTTGTCAATCCTACTTATCCCAATCATGTATATTTTCTTAATAAAGCTCTATATGGTTTAAAACAAGCTCCACGAGCTTGGTATGAGACTTTATCTAGTTTTCTTCTTGAGAACAAGTTCTCTAGAGGTAAAATAGATAAGACATTGTTTCTCAGGGAAGTCAAAGACAAGATTTTGCAGGTGTAAATCTATGTCGATAACATTATCTTTGGCTCAACGGACAACAATCTTTGCAAAACGTTTTCTAAACTTATGCAAGGAAAGTTTGAAATGAGCAGTATGGGAGAGCTAAAGTATTTCTTGGGACTTCAAGTGAAACAGTCTGAGGATGGAATCTTCATCTCTCAGACGAAGTTCACAAATGAACTCCTCAAGAAATTCGGTATGGAGAATGCAACCTCTATGAGAACTCCAATGGGATCCACTATGTCTCTGGATAAGGATGAGAAAGGTAAACCTTTCGATGAAACCAAATACAGAAGCATCATTGGATCCCTGCTCTACCTCACAGCCAGTAGACCGGATATCATGTTCTCCACATGTGTCTGTGCCAGATATCAGGTGAACACTAAGGAATCTCACTATGTCGCTGCAAAGCGAATTCTAAGATATCTTAAAGGTACTCCCAATCTTGTCTTGTGGTACCCGAGAAACAATGATGTCGAGCTAATAGGTTTTTCAGATGCTGATTTTGCAGGGAGTAGGGATGATAGGAAAAGCACTTCCGGGACGTGTCAATTCCTCGGAAGAAGGCTTATCTCATGGAACAGCAAGAAGCAGAATTATGTAGCAACCTCCACAGCAGAGTCTGAGTACATCTCGGCAGGCAGCTGTTGCGCACAACTCCTATGGATCAGAAACCAGTTAGCCGACTACGACCTTCAGTTCAAGGAAGTACCAATGTACTGCGACTCCTCCAGTGCAATTGCAATTGCCAACAATCCGGTATCGCACAGCAGAACGAAGCATATTGAAGTGCACTACCACTTCATTCGGGAGCACGTGGAGAACAAGGACATCTCTCTCTGTTATGTCCCCACGGATAAGCAGATTGCAGATATTTTCACAAAGCCCTTAGACGAAGCCAAGTTCAGTCTTTTCAAAACTGAATTGGGGATGCTAAACTATGAGGAATGAAGACTATAGAAGCTCCAGGCTCGTGCATCTAGGGGGAGCCTCTGCCAGGAACTCAAGTGTGAGCACAGGTGCAAGAACTGAGGGGGAGCAAGGGGTCAAATGCAACAGACCCAGATTTGCAGAAGCCGAAAAGGGGGAGATTACCCTCTCGGCTAAGGCTAAGGTGGCTCCAAGCTTGCTCTCAAGAAATTGGTATTGGTAATGCATATCTCTCTCAACTCAATTTTAAGTTTATGATTTTCATTCCCATACGCTCTATTCACCTTAGCTTGTAGGGTTTAGGCTTCTTCAAATAGGTGGAGATTGTTGGGTATTGTATCCACAACATACCTGATTTGAAGAAGCCCCTGAACAAGCTAAGGTAAATAGGCAATGTATTTGATGAAATCTTTTAAGTTATGCTTGCAGTTATTCCACGCTAAGTACACACCAATGTCAGGGTGCAGTCGGTCAATATACACGGGTCTGCGCGACGTAATCCCTCATTGAGCAGATCAGTGTGTTGGCCTACGTGTACTCTCTCTATTGGAGTGTACTTATTTTCAAGTACAGGGCTGTGATAATGCAAGAGCAGACAAGGAGCAAGGATGGGTCAAAGAGCAGCTCATGGGTGGAAAGACGAAAAATCGTCTAAGTATTAATCGACGAGAATCACTAGTGATTCTCGCCAAATCGTCGAGAATCACTGACTGATTCTCGCCGTCTCTATTCGGCTAAATCAGAGCGTGCAAATAAGTCAAAATCGACGAGAATCACCTTTGATTCTCGCCGAATTGACGAGAATCACCTTCGATTCTCGCCGATTCGACGAGAATCACCTTCGATTCTCGCCGATTTTTCCTTAGGAGAATTTCTGAAGCTCGCTGGACCGGATCAAATGTTAAGGCGCTGTTTTGAACCGGTTTTAGGGTTTCTTCTGGTGGGACCCACAACGGTCATATAGAAGTATTCTACTGTATAAATACTCGCGTATTTTTGAACAGTAAGATAACAAGATTTGAAAAAGACGAAGCCGAGCCGTCGACGTGATCTAGATCGCGAAACCTGCTCCGTCGCCGTCGCCGCTCGTGCCAGTGGATCGCCGACTTTGATCGTGGCTTCTTCCATATCTCTCGTCGACAGAAGCTCAGCCAAGCACAACGTCTCACGTGTCTAACCAGAGATCCTTTGTCTCTTGATTCGTTGATCGGGAAAACCTTCCCCTTCCGAATCGATCGAGACGATCGATCCTAGTGTGACCGTTCGAAGACCTTACTAGCTTTGCTACGAAGATTGAATCTCCAAAGAACAGCCGCAGCACTCCGTTGTCGCCGCCGATCCAGAGAACCAAGCCGTCTCCCTTCTTGCCGCCGCCGGTTTCGGGAGAGATTCTCTCCAAGTGAGATCTAGGGTTGTGGACTCTTCGTTGACTACAAGAACACGTCATCGAACGAAGAGGGACACCTTAGTCTCCATAAGTTGTTTGTATTTCTTATACAATCTATTTTCAATTTCTTTGTAAAGGAACGTTGGTTCCTAGTTGTAAGGGTTGGGTGCAACCCGTGTTGTGGGAGTGGTGACTCCTACGTGTGGAAGGGTTCCTTCCGTTAGTGCAAGGATTGGATTTCAATCCTGTTGGTGAAGTGACCAAGTCATCCCTGGTTGGGAGATAGGTCGAAGGGGGAAAGTGGATGTACCCAAATCGGGGAACCACTATAAATTGCTTGTGTCCTTTCTGTGCCTGTGTTGTTTTGTTTTCGTGTGCAGGTACGATTTTAATTCCGCAAAAACGCTGCAAGACACCTATTCCCCCCCATAGGTGAAGGTAGTTGACACTAAGTGGACTTTCAAGTCCTTTGTTGCCAAGAATGACAAAAGTTTGACTGATCAGTCATCTTCAGAAACAGATTCAGAAGCTGAAGCCTATATTGGTTTATTTGCTGAAGAAGAAGAAGATGAGTTCATGCATCTAATGAACTCAATTTATGAGCATGAGGACATTCAGTGCAAGGGACTGTTGTCCTTATCTGAAGGAGACAAAATCCAGGATCAGCCTGGACCAAGTAAGGTACAAAGTTGTTCTTCTAGTTCAATTTCTAGTACTGAGTCAGAATCAGATACATCTGCATCAAGTGATGTGGGTGGGTCTGAATCTGAAGGAGATATTCATCAGTTAATTGATGAATATAGAGACTTGTTGCAAGCCTTGAAGAAAAGCAAAACCTTAGCTAAAACTCAGGCAAAGGAGATTGCTAGTCTTAAATTGGCTGCTGCTGATTCAGACAAGTTATTTGATCAGAAACTGAATGAAATAGCCAGGCTGAAGAACATTACTGTTATTCAGATGGGTACTATTACATTTAAGAATGATCAAATTAGAAATCTGGAGGCTAGACTACAGAAGGAGAGAGAGATTGTAACAAGTTTTTCTAAACCCAAATTTGTTTTACCTTTGATAGATGAGTTTGTACCTCATAAGGGTAAAACTGGATTGGGGTTTACAAAACCTGCCTGGACAGTTAAGTCCAAATCTAAGGGCAAAGCCCCAGCTCTAAACAAGAAGGCTACAGTAGATAATCCAGCCAGGGTTGTACCCAAATAAAGGTACAACAGGTTTGAGTGCTGGTGTTGTGGCAAGATAGGCCACTTTGCCAAAGATTGTTGGCACAATTTTAGTATCAAGGAGAGTAGCAAACTACCTGCTAGAAGAGCTACATGTAGTTTTGTTAAAAGTCAAACTAACCTACACCAAGGACCCAAGAATTATTTGGGTTCTAAGGTTAAGTAATCTGTTTTGCAGGTGAGTCCAAGTGGCCATACCCCTATATGGTACTTGGACAGTGGATGTTCCAGGCACATGACTGAAACTAGGGGATTGCTGAAGGACTATACACCAATCAAGGATGGTCCTAAAGTTACCTTTGGTGGTTCAGAAAAAGGAATCATCAAAGGCTTTGGTAACATTTTTAGTAACTAAATTATAATTACTCAAGTGGCTTATGTAAAGGGTTTGAAACATAACCTCATTATCATAAGTCAGCTGAGTGATTTAGGATATGACATCTCATTTGTCAAGGATGGTTGTCATATCAAAAGGTCAAGTGATCAAAAGATCATTCTGACAGGATATAGGAAGAGAAATGTCTATTGTCTAGACATTATGTGTGCGAACATTGTTTCTCCTATTTGTCTTGTAGCTGATAAGAAAATCTCACATTGTGTTAAATGGCACAAGAGGCTGGCTCATCTTAACTATAAGATAATTGGCCAACTCTTTAGCAAAGAGTTAGTGAGGAATGATCCTCAGGTTAAGTGTATCAAGGATGAGATATGCTTAGCTTGTCAAAAAGGCAAGCAGACCAAATCCACCTTTCATAGACTTGAGAACAAAGATGCTGTGAGGTGTCTATACCTCTTGCATATGGATCTTTTTGGTCCTATGCCAGTTCACAGCCTAGGTAGGAAGGTCTATACATTTGTGGTTGTAGATGACTATTCAATGTATTCCTGGGTGTTCTTCCTTAGACAAAAATCTGAAACCCCAAGTATCTTATATAGTTTTATTAAACAAATTCAGAATGAATTGGACAGTACAGTGGTCAAAATCAGAAGTGACCATGGTACTGAATTTCAGTCTGAAAGTATGACAAAACTGTGTGAAGAATTTGGAATTTTTCAGGAATTTTCCTCACCAAGAACACCTCAGCAAAATGGTATTGCTGAAAGGAAAAATAGAACCTTGATAGAGGCTGGTAGAACCCTATTGAGTGACACATCTCTCCCAGAATATTTCTGGGCTGAGGCAGTAAACACTGCTTGTCATGTGATCAATAAGGCTACTATCACCAAGAGCCACAAGAAGACCCCCTATGAGATTGTGAAGGGCAGAAAACCAAATTTATCCTATTTCAGGATCTTTGGTTGCAAGTGTTATATCCTTAACAATGGTAAGTCTTATTTATCCAAGTTTGCTGCCAAATCCCAAGAGGGGATCTTTGTTGGGTACAACAATAATAGTAAGGCTTATAGGGTCTACAACTTGATTACTCAAGTTGTAGAAGAGTCTGTTCATGTAGTTTTTGATGAAGCTAGACTCATTAATAATGAATTGCCAAGAAGTGTTTGCAGCTCCATAGGTGTAACTGAAAGAATGTACAAGCTTACCTTAACAGAAGGGTCTTTTGCAAGTCAGCAAGTGGAAGATGGTGGTTGTTGTCCAGGGGGAGTACAAGATACTCCTGATGCTGAAGAAGACCAAGAGGTGCAGCTAAATGAAGAGACTGAAGGTGTACAACCTGAAGACAGGCTGCCTCCAGCAAATAGGCACTTAAAGGATCATCCAGCCAATCAAATAATTGGAGATCTCAGACAAGGGGTGCAAACAAGGAGCAGGAATCTAAATACAGTTCTTTACTCCAGTTTTCTATCCCAAGTAGAGCCAAAGAAGTTTGAAGAAGCAATCCTAGACCCTCATTGGATTGAGGCCATGCAAGAGGAGCTGAATCAATTCAAAAGATGCAAGGTCTGGGAGCTAGTTCCTAAACCTAAAGACCACAACATTATTGGAACTAAGTGGATCTTTAGGAACAAGTTGGATGAAAATGGAATAATCATAAAGAATAAAGCTAGGCTGGTGGCAAAAGGATATATGCAGGAAGAAGGTATTGATTTTGATCAAACCTTTGCTCCAGTAGCAAGACTGGAAGCAATAAGGATGTTCCTTGCCTATACAACATATCAAGGATTTAAGGTATATCAAATGGATGTTAAGTCAGCTTTTCTGAATGGAAATCTGAAGGAAGAAGTCTATGTAGAGCAGCCATCAGGTTTTGTTGATTCTCTAAAACCTGATTATGTATATAGACTTAGGAAGGATTTTTATGGGTTAAAACAAGCCCCAAGGGCTTGGTATGTCACCCTGTTTAGTTTCCTCATTGAGAATAAATTCACAAGGGGGAAAATAGACAAGACTCTATTCCTTAGGGAATCCAGAGGCAAGATTATCTTAGTCCAAATATATGTAGATGACATAATATTTAGGTCTACAGAAAGTAGTCTTTGCAGAAAGTTTGCAAAACTTATGTAAGGACAATTTGAAATGAGCAGTATGGGGGAACTTAAGTTCTTCTTGGGTCTCCAAGTTAGACAGATTGAAGATGGATTATCCATATGCCAGTCTAAGTTTACCCTAGAGTTGATAAGGAAGTATGGTATGGAATCATCCACTACCATGAAAACTCCTATGGGGTCAAGCATGTCTCTAAGCAAAGATGATGCAGGGAAACCTGTAGATGAAACTTTGTATAGAGGGATAGTTGACTCCCTACTGTATTTGACTGCTAGTAGACCAGATATCATGTATGCTACATGTGTCTGTGCTAGGTACCAGGCTTGCCCTAAAGAATCTCATTTGACAGCAGATAAAAGAATTTTGAGATATCTTAAGGGCACACCTTATCTAGGCCTTTGGTACCCTAGGAATGGAGATTTTGTACTGACAGGTTATTCATATGCAGATTTTGCAGGCTGTAAGGAAGATAAGAAGAGTACCACATAAACCTGTCAATTTTTAGGTGGAAGGCTGGTGTCATGGAGTAGCAAGAAGCAAACCAGTGTGGCTATCTCCACAGCAGAATCAGAGTATGTTGCTACAGGAAGCTGCTGTGCACAACTACTATGGATACAACACCAGCTAGAAGATTATGATATTCAAGTAAGTAGGACACCTTTATTTTGTGATTCTACTAGTGACATTTCTATTGCAAATAATCTTGTCTCTCATAGTAGGACTAAGCACATAGAAATAAAATACCATTTTCTAAGAGAACACGTGGAAAAAGAAAACATTTCCCTAGAGTATGTTAAGACAGATAATCAATTAGCTGATATGTTTACTGAGCCCTTAGATGAAACCAAATTCAATAAGTTTAAAATTGAATTAGGAATGATAAACTTAGAATAGTTTACAAAAATTGGCTAAGTAAAATAGTGTCGACACACAGAGTTGTCTGTGTCGACACATAGAAGTGGTGTCGACATTTCAGAGAAATGGTGTCGACACATCTAGGAAGTCTGTGTCGACACTTCAGAGAATTAGTGTCGACACATGCATTGTAGGTGTCGAAACATCCAAGGTGGTGTCGACACTTAGGATTTACACAGAATTAGTCTAGTAGAGTCTCGACTAAGTGTCGAGCTGAGATATATAAGTGTTGACACATATATTCTGTCGACTATATTTGTGTCGACACATAGTTGTCGAGACATTAGGAGTCAGTGTCGACACTTATCAATAGTGTCGACACATTTCAAGTAATCTGACGCGCCTTTTCACCTTCAATTTTAGAAAGGTATAAATAGGTCTTCGCCATTGTTTGTCGACACGCTCACCATAGTTTTGAGACCAAACTTGTGTGTCGACATCTCTCTTCTCTAAATTCAAAATTTCTTCAAACCCTAATGGCGCCCAAACTAGAAGAGAACATTAATGAAGGATATGAGCTCGTGCGACACGCCTTTGATGACGCGGAACGAGAAATCCAAGGTGTGGTAACCCTAATTGCCGAGACTGAATTAGAGTATCTTGTATCAGAACCAATCAAGATCTGGAAGAAGGACATCCTTGAATTCTTGAGTGCAGCTACTCTTGATGAATCTGGACTCAAGATTAAGTCCAAAGTTCATGGGGCAAAGGTGAAGGTCTCCCATAAGACTCTAAGAAAAAATTCTACATCTCCCTAGAACTAAAGAAGAGGAAGATGTATCTGCTTCAAAGACAAGGGAGGCACTGGCATGGTGTGGACTTGATTCAAGCCTGAAAATAGGATCAGTTTTCAACAGGAAAGGCATGAACATGCAGGGCAAGTTTTTATCTGAGATAGTTGACAAGGTAATACTGAGCAAGCCTGGTGGGCATGATAGAATTTCAGCTCACATGTTCAGTTTGATGACAAGGATAATTTTCAAACTTAATACTGATTGGTCTGCAGTCATGTTTGATAAGATAAAAGAGAGCCTGAAGAAACCCAATCTGGGTAGAATTCTGAGTTTATACTTAGCTGGAAGTATCCCTGAAGTGATGAACCAAGCTGCTGGTTCTAAGATAAATCATATGAGGAGAATGAATGTAAGAATTTTCTCCAGGTGGGATAGAGTGTTAATAAAGGAAATGCCAACTCCAGAAAAGGAAACACCTCAGAAGAAGAAGAAGAAGACAGCCATTGTGGCTCAAGAATCCTCAAGTAGCTTAGAGGAGCAAGTGGTTTTTAGTTCTGATGATGGAGGAGATGACAATGCTGGACAGTCACCAGCAAGACAAGAAGATGCTCAGAGGCAGGAGGAGCTACCATCAGCTAGCCCTATTCACCTGGATCCACTCCAGGGGGAGCCTCTACATGTGGATGAGCCAACTCAATTAGAGAGTGAAAGGGCTACCCAAACCATTCTAGAGGTAATTACTGAAGTTAATCAATTAAATTTCCCTATTGAGGATGAAGTTTTGACTGAATCATTACTTGATGTTGATCAGTAAACACAGTTACATAGTGAACCACAAGATGTTGTCATGGAGGACACATCAGTTGCTGATAAAGTAGACTCAGTTGCTCCAGAAATAAGAGATTCTCCTGTACAACCTCAGCATGAGTTTACATTAGAAGAGCTGTTCCTTGATCTTGTACAGACAGACCTTGAGAGAGAGATAGCAGCTGTTGAGGGGGAGAAGGTAAATATTAAAGAGGAGCCTGTAGAGGATCTTGCTAGACAAGAGACTGAGGAGCAAAGAAATGCTGAGGAGCTACCAAGGACTGAGAAGGATTTACATCCTAGTCCTAAGAATAGAGTAGATATTGCTATTACTTCTGCTTCAGAGGATGAAGAGGCTGCTAGAGCCAAGCAAAGGAAGTTCCATGTCTTCAAGAGAAGAAGCCAGACCTACAAGAAAGCACTACAGACAATTGCTCCACAGCCTTCCCCAACTACTGATTATAGTTCTCTGATGGTGGCATTGCAAATAAAGCTAAATGAGCAAAGGAAGGCTTTATAAACTTATATGGATGAAGGCCATAAATCACTTCAATTTGATCTGGCTCAAGACATAAAATCCATAAGATTTGAAGTGAATCAACATAAAAAGGAAATGACTGACTGCTTTCATAAAGGAGGGAATGTAGTGGTCTATCTGGCTACTCATCAAGAGAATATCAAGAAACAGATTGATGACATAGCAGTGAAACAAGGATATATCCTAGAAAACCAAATTAGAATGAATGACAATTTAACTGAATCACATAATGTGATAGTCACTGAAATGCAGAATCTAGCTGCTGCTCAAACTACAGCAAGGACTGCTGCCAAGGCTGAATTTGATAAGCAATTACAAGAAAGCCTAACTGCTGTTAAAACTGCCATTGCAGATTCTCAAAAGGCTATCACTGAAAAGCTCCAAAGGTTAAAACCTTTTTATAAAGATGGAGTTAACTATTTGAATGCTCAGATAAGATTCCAAAAGGATGATCTTAGGGATCATATAGAAAGAGAAGTCATAAAGGGGGAGAGGGTGTTAGTCAAAGCCGGCTCTGATCATGAAAAGTGGATTTCAAACTCCATCAGAGCCACCCTTGGATATCCACCCTTGTGTGATGATGATAATGTGGCAGAATCTGGGATTAATCTTGCATATATTGGAGGAGAGCAAGCTGAAGTGGCTTAAGTGATATATCCTCCTGCAGATTTTGACATGATACATCAGGAGGTACAATCTATGTATAGTCCCCCTGAGGGTAATCAGAATGTTATTCTTGAGAAAGTTGTATAGCCTGTGCCAGAGGCAGTAGTAAAAGAACAAGAGGCCCAATTATCTAAGAAAAGGTTCAGTGAGAAGGCTGAATTAAGGCCAGACTTTGAGCAATGACGCCCAACCTCTAGGAATATCATATTAACTGCTTGGAATGCTGCAAAAGATAATTTTCTAGAGAGGGGCAAATGGTATTCTGACCAAGAGTGGAAAAAGCATGAAGCTAGGCAAGAGGCCATAGTACAATACAGAAGGAAGGCCAAATTAGGGAAGCAACCTCCTAATGCACAGGAGCCTAGCAAGTATTTCCCTACGCCTTATCACTATTTTGAGAGACAGAAGATAAGAGCTGAAGAATAAAAAAAGAAAGATCTTAAAGGGAAGAAGCCTGCTGATGACAATGAAGCTCCTGTTCAAGCAAAGATTCAATCTGGAAAGGGCATTGTTATCAAGGAACCAGAGCAGCCATATGATAGAATTTTCTTAAATTTACAATTTGTAATCATTTGCATTAAACTCTATGTAAACTTTTGATTCATGAAAATGTTTGAAGTTGTAAGAACAATGTTATATGTTCAATCTATTACATTATTGTTATGAGATAATTGTTTATACATGTTCTGTTTATACATGTTTAGTACTTACCATGTCATTTAATATTGTTATACATCATATTGAGTATTTGTTATGTATGGTGTATATCATTGACTAAGGGTTATGACTTCTCCAAATAAGGGGAGATTGTTGGGTACATTGGAATATATGTACCTGATTTGAAGAAGCCTCACCCTACTCAATGATATACATCAAGGTGTATTTGATGTGCTTTGAGTTTATGTGTGCAGGTTAAGTAATTGCAGGGAAAGCATAAAAGTTTCTAAGTCCATATGTCGACACCTAGAGGTGAAGTGTCGACACTTATGATGGCTAGTGTCGACACCCAGAGAAGCTGTGTCGACACTTGGAGTAATTGTGTCGACACCAGGAAGGCAGAGTCGACACCAGAAGAAAAGTGTCGACACATACAGGCTGTGTCGACACACTGTGAAGAATTGTCAACATTATCTGTGTCGACACTTAGAGGCAGTGTCGACACCCAGAGAAACTTTGTCGACATCAAACGTGTCGACACCAGGAGGCTGTGTCGACACTCAACAAACTTCAACAAAGTTAAAGAACATGTGTCGACACAAAGGAGATGTGTCGACACTCAGCAAAGTTTCAACACATGAAGGCATGTGTCGACACAAAGGAGATGTGTCGACACTCAGCAAAGTTTCAACACATGAATGCATGTGTCGACATAAAGAAGATGTGTCGACACTTAGCAAGTTTCAATACAAGAAGTTGTGTCAACACAAAGGAGTTCTGTCGACACACAACAGAAATCAACTAAGTATTGAAGAAGAAGTACTTGTGTCGACACACTCAATCAGTGTCGACACATTCAACAGAAGGCTTGTGTCGACACACAGGATCAGTGTCGACACATTCTGAAGAAGCAGTGTCGAGAAGCTGTTACAACAACACAAGGAGTTGTGTCAACACCATGAAGGCTAGTATCGACACTTAGTCTACTTGTGTCGACACTTAGTCTATTTGTGTCGACACATCAAGACTATCTATCTCGACACTTTCAGACAGTGACAGAGATTTCAAGAAGTGGCTGGATGACTTGACAACTGCCATTTCAACCGGTCAACTGCAACTGTCAGAGCTGTCAGAAGGTTGTTAGAAACCGGATCAGCCGGTTACCTTGGAGGAAGACTATTTAAAGAAATTTCTCATTCGACAGAAAGAATGATCAATGAATTGAAAAACAACACAACAAAGAAGAAGACCTTCAAGAGAAGATCTAAGAAGTTGGAGAGAGAGCTCCTTCTAAGAAGAACAACTGTTGAACCAGGCTGAAAAGTAAGATTCAGATTGAGATCTGATTCTCAAGATAGAAGTTGATAGAAGATCATCTTCAAAGGAGACTCAACCCTACTATGTTCTAATTCAAGAAGCTTTGAAGAAAGCCAAGGGTGGTTGATCTCTGCCTAGTTCTTCCAAGAACTCATCAAGAAGACAGTCAACTCATCTCTCTTTTTCAGAGTTGTGGTTAAACACTTTGTAAACTTTATTTTCTGTAGGATCCTAAGGGATCTGAGCTGTAAGCCTATTTTATAAAGGCTGAGGTAGGGCTATTGTGCCTGAGTGTAGGAGATTTTATTCTCTGAGTGTAGGCCTTGATTGTAGGCTGAGGTAGGGCTGTTTAGCCTGAGTGTAGGTCTTGGTGAAGACTGAGTGGTAAGGCTTTGTGCCTGAGTTGTAGGAGTGGGGACACTCTGAGTTGTAGGAACCTGTTTGGGGTTCTGAGTTGTAAGATCTGAGGATCTGAGAAGAAGTGGAGAAGTTAGGTCGAATCTAGTACACTACTAGATAGGCGAAGGGGGAAAGTGGATGTACCCAGACCTTGGGGAACCATTATAAATCCTGTGTGCACTCTGTATATGTTTGATTGTATGGTTGCTGTGTTGTGATAATTGTAGAATTGCATTTACTGTATAGTAGTTCTGCCTTTAAAGTTAAAAAGATAAATGTCACATATTCACCCCCCTCTAGGTGATTAGGCACTAGTTCTTTCAATTTATCAGAGTGCACTACGGGAGGGTCGTGATGTTGCAGGCATAAAAAAAGTGACTTCCATTATTAAAAACGAAAATTCGGTCTCTGTGGAGTTCGCCCTTGGGGAAGGGGTGATTGCACACTTACTTCTCTCCTGCGAGGCAAACAACTAAGGAAAAAGATAGGGAACTGACCCGAGGGCTCAGCGTGGAGGTCCCACCACACACCTGGAAGATCTTAGAGTGCTTCCCCTTCTTAGCCAAATGATGTGCTAAGGATACCTCAGAAAGCGCAAGAAGACCGGAGAACCAAAAAAGCGTGCCTTCTGAGATACCCCCATGGGTCTATTTATAGTTTTCTGAAAACGGCCTACTAATAGCCAATCTCTGATGTTCTAAACAACTATATGCAGCCAAAAGTTGTCTGCCAACAACATGACTCTGCTGTTCTAAAGAGCAATTTGCACCCCAGCAAGGGCATCCAGGTAATTTTACCTCTGGACCCCACGGAGCGTGTTTCTCAGACATAGGGTCAACTCGCCTCAACTAGCCACCCTGTTGGGCGGACGCGGTTTGGCTCCCATAGCTCGCCTTCCATCCTTAGGCAAGCGTGAGTCGAGCCACCGTGGCTCGCCTGCCCTATTCAGAGGCGGGCTGGTGACACGGTTGCCTATGCGAGAGCAGGCTGGATGGGCTGGCTCATGCAGCTCGCCCACCTCGCTTTGGCGAGAGCGAGCCGACCATCTGGATTCGCCTGCAGGTTATTCTAATACGTGTCAGTTGCACTGGCTCGCTCGCCGGGCCTGGTGAACCCACTCGACGAACACGGGGTTGTACACAATCCCAACTCTTTTTGAGCTTGGCAAGGCTCGGAAAGAATCATGCAACCCTAAGTGTTCGGTGAGTGCTTTGCTGAGCTGGAGAGAATCTTTGGTGGGTCCCACATGTATGCTATAAATATGCCACCGGGAATTCAGGAAAAATCCCGCCTTTCTTTAACCTCCCTTGCGAACTGTAGCTGAACGATGCCCGTGTTTGAAGAGATGCAAGCTCGCCTAGCAGGCGCTATGGAGGGGACGCAGGAGCATGGTCTTGATGTTACCCCATGGCTGGCGCGCGGATCGCCCGACCCCCTCTTTAGGCTGAAGAAAGGGAAGATAGTCAGGCGGTCTCTTGCGGACGACCCCCGGGGTCCAGCTCGGCGTTCGATGCCGAGGTCTCCCATGAGGTATGCAGACCTCCTTTCTTATTCAGCATTCCACCTCTGATTTCTTTTTCTATAGGAGACGCCTCGCAAAGATGGAGGCGATGGTGGGGAGCGAGCTCATTCCCTCCCACTGATAACTGAGCGGGCCGCCAGCCCTTTCGACCTAGGGGCATGCCCCTCCGACGATTTCCCAATCACCAATTCCCCCTAGGCTGGGGAAATCCTTCGTAGTTCTTGAAGGAGGGCTCTTTCAGGGCCGGCCGGGCACCTCCCGACCATCTGCTGGAGTGGGTGACGTGCCGATTCCTGGTGAGTTTGTATTCTTGCCTGTTTATGACTGCTTGCTTTTTCTGATCTATCCCTCTGTAGGCTTTAACACGATCTCCTCCTCCGATGTCGACATCAACGAGGGTATTCGCCTCCCCCTTCTATGGATCATATCTCGAGATATCTGGACAACCCGCTGGATGTTGAGGGGATGAAGAAGCGGGTGATGCAGATATTTTAAAAACAATCCCTGCTGCTACAGGAGGTCTGCAACAGGGTAGATGGGGACAAGGCCGAGGTGGAGGAGCAGTTCGCAGTGTTGGAGGGTATGAGGCGCCCAAATGACGAGGATGGAACTACTTCTCTGGGGGTGCACATCACGCGGGCGGAGGAGCGGCTTAGGCATGCCACAGAGCAGGTCGACCTGGCCCAACAGGAATTAACGACAGTTCGTGAGTACTTCTATCCTCGCGTGCCGCCGTGATCCGGGACGCAGGGGAGGGGTAGATGGAAGTGGATCCAGTACTGAGCCACCCGCCCCTTCCCCGCTACTAGTCGCCATGCCCGGGTCACACCTATATCCTAGACCAACACGCGTAAGAGGGCCACAAAATTTCTATTTCTTCAGGACATCGAACTATTGCCTGTAATTATTTGAGACCTCTCGCCCTCCAATGGGCTTATGTTCGCTGCATATTATTTTTATGATTTAACTGCTTAGTTTTCTCTGGGCAAGTGCGAACGAGATGCTCTTGCCCGCCTATCCCTTTTCAACCGGGCGCGAGGTTGTTGAACCGGGTCGCCCAGCCCACCAACGTAGTCTTGGCGGGAGCGAGCCGCGCATCTGCCGAATGCGAGCCGAAGCGACCCGCCTACTGCGTTTGTAGGGTGTGAATCGCGGCTCGCCCACTTCTTGGGCGGACACAAGTGAATGTAGCTCACAGCCGAATAACGTTTCTAGCATAGTAGCGAGTTGTTGGGAATCCACGACGGGCTCGGAGGTCGAAACGTCAGGGCATATTTTTGCTATCCGCACTTTTCCCGCCGATGGGACATTTTCCCGTCGTTTTTTATTCCTCCTTGCCGACCCTTTCTTACCTACCACATTTAAGATTTTCGTTCCCTCTCCACTTCCCACGACTCCCAACTCGCCCGCTCCCTGCGAGAACTATCGTGTCCTGCTTAGCAATCTGTCCGCGAGATGGGCGGTGGTGGCGACGACGCTAATGGGCGAGGCAAGTGCGCCTGCACTTTCTCTGAACACAACTTCTCCTACGCCGTCACTTTTGAATGCAAGTTCTTTAATGCGGTCTGCGATTACATCCCGCCAGGATTTGTGGCGAGGCGACCCCGGGAGGGGGAAAATCAACGACCTCTCAGTAGAGGAACTCGCCATCCCCACAACGCACTTCGATGCGGGCCTATGGTTTCCCCTATGGCCCGAGGTCCGCCAAATACTGAAAATATTTCGGGCTCGTCCTCGGCCAGATGACCCATAACTCTATTGTTATTGTGGTCTAGTTCGCCTGCTTCCCACGAGAAGAGCGGATCGAGTTCAGCCTCACGGTCTTCTGCAAGCTGTTCTCCTTCCGGGAGAACAAAGATGAGACCGCTTACCTCTCCAGCAATCACGTCAAAGTGTGGGAGACAGTCAACAAGATTCACAATTGGCTGAAGAAGTTTGTTTTCATCAAGGGGGATTCGGCAACGTCCACTTCTCACTAGTCCAGCTTAGCGAGGCGAGCTACTGCTCCCTAGCATGGGGGCCATGAAGCTGAGCTGTGCGGGTTCTTTGCAGGGAAGAATTTTGAAGTCGCATTTCTGCGCAGGAACTTGGACAACCTCGCCCCCGTCCTGCTCGGGGGAGGTAAGCTACTCGTGCTTCTTTCTTTTTACTCAGTTATTTTCCTATCATAACTCTCTCCCTGCAGGCGAGCGGGACATTCCCCTGCACCCTCCCTATGAAAGTGGGCGAGTCGCTTCCGGCGAGCTCGCCAGTGCCGAGGTCGCGGCCACCGCGCATTGCGAGACTCCAGCCTCTGCCATCCAGAAGCGGCCTAGCCGCGAATAGCCTCTATCGCCGCCGCCGCCCAAGAAGCCGAAGACCGCGGGCGGCACACCTACCACTGCCCAAAGAAAAGGAAAGGCCCAGGCCATTCATCCAATCGAAGATCCCGCCCCCCGCGACCGCCTCGACCAGCGGCTCCCCTGGTGAGGAAGACGACACCTCTAGGTCGCAAGGAGAGAAGCAGCCCGCCATTAAGCCAGTGCCGAGAGGGCACCGCAACTTTGGCTTCGGCGAGCGGCCCTTTAACGAGCTCGGCATTCCCCTCCTTCAGTGGGACAAGGAGGCGAACCGGGCCACAATCTCTACCCTGCCACCGAGATGGCTAGAACAGGAAACCATCAACGAGGAGGCCTACAACTTCTCGATCGGCCTTTATGCGCGGGAAGATGCCGCGATCTATGACGAGGAGGCCACGCGGATGCTTATTCATGAGAGAGAGCGGGCTCAGCTCCGCAGCTTAGAGCTGGCCCACATGGTGGATAGGCGGTGTACGCAGCTGGAGCGAAATGCCCCCTCGCTTAAGAAGCTTGTTGATGAGAAGGAGAATGCCTGCCACCTTGCCCAGGAGGATGCAGAACACCAAAAGAGGAGGGCGAACGCGACCGATGCTTGGTTGTCGCCACATCCCGTTTCCTCAAGTACGTTTCATCCCTTTTCGCAGGATGCGGCGACGACCAAGCATCTAGGCTTCCATATCGCCACCCTTGAGAAGGAAAATGAGGTGTTCCAAGCGGGAGTGTGGGAGCTGGAAACCACAATCGCTGCTCTGCCGCCGTCTAGCAGCAACTGTCAGCTTGCACAATACACCGAATACGAGCTGGAGGAGATGATGCGGAAGAATGTTGCTAAGGCTGCAAAGTATACTCTTCAAACGCTGCAGCGGGCGGGCCTCATCAGGAGCGAAGGCGCGGGTATTTTGGCGAGTGAGGTGGTACCAAAAATATTCCTTCCGGTACCGAAGCCGGGAGATAAGTCCTACTAGCCCCTCTAGGAGGACTTGCTGCCTGGGAGCTCGCCTCACTGAACCCCAGTGCCGAGCTTCTTTTGTATTTATTGTCTATGTTTTAATGTACACACGGGCTGAGTCCCCAACATATAACTTCTGTAAGTACTGAAACATGATTTCCTGAAGTGCTCGTCCTTGTTTGTGATGCTGTTTTTTTGAAATGTTCCAACTGTTTTCTCTGCGCGCCTGCGACCTAGTTCCACCCTCCTACTCGCTGCCTCCGGACCTGTGTCCCGTTAGCGATATCATGCATCCATTTAGGACTTAGATTAGGAAATATATGGGTCTTAGTTAGCTGAACCGCGAATGGTGACTCGTCTCTTCAGTCCAGATTCTCCTCGCTGCCCGCGAGTTAGAGAGAGTGGGCCGGCTCGGCTTGCACTCGAGCCACCTGGCTTCGCACGAACTGGGCCCTATGAGGTCGTGACGCGGCCTAAGTTTTCGCGACCTCAGTCACTTTTCGGGCGATGAGCGATTATGTTTGGTCCTGAGAGCTCGCCTAGCTGAACCATAGTCTTGGCTCGCCGACCTGCTAGGGTCTCGGCTTTACACTCCTGGCTCGCCAACCTGCCGAGCTCATCCTGTCAACCCTGCATTTTTTTGCCTCCGAAGTTCGAGTACCTGGGTCCCTGCCTTAGATATCATCACGTTCGCCGAGACTCCCTGCCCTGCCAGCCAGTTAGGAGTCTGGGTAGACTCTTTCGAGTGACATCCAACCCTGCCAGCAAGATGAGAGACTGGCAGTGGGATCTGCTTGGGGTCTAGGTACACTCTCTCGAGTGACATCTAGCCCTGCCAGCTAGATATGAGCCTGACAGCGGAATCTGCTCGGGTCTGGGTAGACTCTGTCGAGTGACATCTTGCCCTGCCAGCTAGATGAGAGGCTGGCAGCGGGATCTGCACGGGGTCTGGGTAGACTTTCTCGAGTGACATCTAGCCCTGCCAACTAGATTATAGCCTGGTAGCGGGATCTGCTCAGGGTATGCTAAGTGAACTCTTCACCCGCTCACATGAATCATTGCAGGAGAATTGGGATATCAAGAAGCTTTATTAGAAAAGGACATCACTTACATGGCTCAAGGGTAAAAACTCTTCAAGTCATCACCACTCCAGGTGTGACTTAGGGTCTCGCTATAACACCCCTGATTTTCCGACAATTATTTAATCCTCGTTGACATCATAATGACGTAAGGGGCGTTACGTTAACGTGGAGTTGACGATGCATCAACGTTAGTGCGTTTTCGCGTCTATTCGGTCGAGTCGGTCAAATTCATGAATCCTTGTCAAAAATGGAAAATTTCACGTTTGGAAATTAAATTAATTAATTTTTGACATGCTCGTCAAGTTTTGTCGCGATCCGAGCGATATTCGAGCCTCGACGAATATCCGAAGTTTTGTAGAATTTATGTTCGTCGTAGACTTTGAAAATTTATATCTCCAGAACGACATGTCGGATTTTGATTCCATCTTCACCGTTGGATTCGTTGCGTCAGTGTTCGCCAACGGTGCGAATTTCGTTTAATTCAACGTGTGTTTGGGCCTCTAACTTGATCTCGTATTTCCTTCTTCAAAAATATATAATATGATTATTATAATATTAAAGCAATATTCAAAAATGAAAAGTACTATTCATTCCTAAAGTTTGACCAAGGGTATATTTGCAAATTTCACTATTCACCAGGGCAAAAAAGTACTGTTCATGCTTTAGTACTCGAGTAATTCTGCTGGTAGTTGTCGAGGAATCCCTGCTTGATCTCGAGTACTCCTATACTGTTCTCGAGTAATCCCTGCTTGATCTTGAGTACTTCTAATTTTGTACTCGAGAACTCAGCAATCCCTTCCCGAGAACTTCTGAAGTAGTTCTCGAGAACTCTAAATTTGTTCTCGAGAAATCCTGTGCTGCTCTTGAGAAATCCGTTTCAGCCTATTTTCGGGCACTATTTTGAGGGTACGAATGACATCAAATAAAAATATGGTCAACATGAAATTTGTTTTTCTCGACGAGATCTACAACTTTCATGTTGATCACTTTTCGATTTGATGTCATCTTAATCCTCTATTTTCATTTTCCGCACACCCACACATAAATTATCCGTCTCTTTCCTGTTTAGACAAAAGAATATATATATATATATATATATATATATATATATATATATATATATATATATATATATATATATATATATATATATGTATGTATATGTAAATATTCTTAAACTTAAGGATAAATAGATAAACTTCATCTTCTTTCTTAAGTCTTGACCGAACCAGAGAGCGAGAGTGACGGTAGAGTTCTATGTTCGTGAATCTTCCGGTGGCCGCCGACGGAGCTCCGATGCTCGAAATTTCCAACCGATCATAGATCTGGAAAGCTCTCAGCGAGAGCTCCGACATCATGGTAAAATCTTCCCCTTTCCTTGATATTTTCTCGTTAGAGTTTTTGGCCGTAACCTCTATTTCAGCTATTTCTTGTTAGATTTCGACTTCCATTGTCTTCTTTAGCTCGATCTGCGACAAGGAGTGGTTCAGAGGATCTCTCTGGTAAAATCGAGACAAGTGGTGTTCTTGCTCCCCCTCTTGCTCATTTCTTCTAATTTTTTGCCATATTTTGTTGAGTTTGTCATGTTTCAACTTCATAGAAACTTGTCCTTAAATTCTAATTTTTTTTCCTTGAATTGTAACTTGTTTCCCCTAAAACCATACTCCCAATTTTTATTCCGTATAATCGGTAAACAAATTTGGTTGTCGTGTCATTTTAACTATCGAGTCATGTTGATCGTTATGACACCTTGTGAATCTCGTTGTTTTGATTAAACTTCACTTTGCTTGACCTTGAAATGTCCATATGCAGTCCACATTGTTTGTTGACCGTGAGTCTGTAATGAATAAAAGAAACTCTGCATGCATGATTATGTAACTAAAGAAACACAGATGGACTGTGTGTGTTGGGGTTTCTCCATCGGCATACTGCCTTATGGTTGAGTTTGTGCGCGTTGTGGACTTTCATCCCCGGTACATTACCTTAGCTTGGTCTGTGCGCGTTGGGGTTTCTCCCTCGGCATGGTGCCTGTTGGTTGGATTTGTGCGTGTTGTGGACCTTTTCCCAGACACAGTACTCTTTATTGTTGAGCTGATCAGTCTCATTTTTTTTATTGATGAATAACATGAATATTAATGAAAGATGAAAGTTTGAACTTCTGATGTTTGGTACTCTATTCTTCCTGTTGATGTGATTAGTCATTCCTGCTCGACTAGATTTTCTGTCGCTTACTTTTACTCTACTGTTGACCTTTATTGCAGTCGTTTTATAGATTTCCTTCACTTTGAGGTTTTTTTGGTCTGCATTTACTTTTTTGCATCATTTGTAGCTTACTTATGAGGTGTTTTTCTTTTGAATGCCTCAGGATCAGAGCAGTAGCAGGTTTAGCTAACCGTGTTGTGCTTCTGGTGCTGTGGGTTGCTGCGGCCGTTTGTTTCCACCTCATAGCTTTAAGATAGTTGACTTTGTTTAGACTTGTCAGATTTTATTATGGGTTCATATACGTTGATGACACCCATAGTATTTGTCTTTTTCTGTAATAGACTACTTGCTGCTTTTACTGCTATTACTTTTTACCTGTTTATACTTGCTCTCTGGGAAGGTTTTATGTTAGGATGCATTTAGTTATTTTAAAGTATACAAAACTGCATTCTAGAGTATTGACATGACATGACTTTTTAAATGCAAAATCTACTACTTTTAAGCGCTATAAAGTCTTTTTATTTATATTAAATGTAGAAGTCATATCATCATTATAATATGCTAGACCTTCATTTTCATATAGGATAACAAATAAATCAACTCAGTATTTTCCTCCGCATAAAACTTATATATCTTCTCACCTATGGACTAATGATCCACCCGATCGAGGGACACAGTCAGTAACTCAAATAACTTATATGTATTGTTTTTAACTTAATTTCATAAATCTTTTACATGAAGTAAATGTGAGGACGAGCCGCTTGAGTGTCTGCAGTTGTCCCCTACACGGCGTGACATCACGACGCGTATTTTCTCTACTCTGAAGTATTTTTGAATACGAAGAAAATGCGGGCTGTGACAGTTGATATTAGAGGGTGGTTTTACAAGAGGGTTGGTTGGTTTGGCAAGCCAGTCAGGCAACTTTCCCTTAAGCAAAACTCTAATCGTATCATTTCATTGCATACACACACTGATATGCCATTAGTAGATCTTGATGGAAGCATGAAAACTACACTCAAGTATGATAAGAAGTATACGGGGCATATTATGTAGTATGGGATGCATAATATGTGTTTGTATATGAATCCATCATAGGTGGCAACATGTGACGGTTACGTAGTATGAGATGCATAACCATCATCACATGAATGCCCATTAGCACGTTTTACTTTTTCGTTACATACAATATTATGTAGTATAAGATGTATAACATTGTATGTGTACACCGATCATAACATGCACTAAGTCCTTTTTAGAATGCATAGCACTGCATACATAATATATCATCGCATAAGCACACGTGCCAAGTTAAAGATCTGCATGATGACATATGTACACACATGATTTGAAACGAAATTTAAACATTCATGCATTCATATTATAGGCACAAGTTAGAAGCATAACATCATTTTATGATTTTTCCCAGAGCAAGGTAACAACAAGAGCAAGTATCTATTCGTTTTCGATCTGATCCGAGTTTGTTTGTTACTGATATGATCTGAGTCAGGGTATTCGAGTTTTTTAGCTTCGATGTCTTAAGCTAGGTCTTTGATAAGTCGTTTGCTCGTATCTGTAGAATATGACCCCGAAGCAGTTTTGCTAAGGGAATATTTTCCCAGTTTGAGATGTCTTAGGCAAGGTTTGACTAGATATCTGTTAGTTCTATAGAAGTGCCGCCTAAACGCATTGCGACGAGGTCGACTCCCCAGTCGGAGGGTGAGTCTTCTGGTGCCCAGAGCAAAGCAGTGATTGAAAGGCTACGATAGAGTAATGAGGCCTTGACAAGGCAGATGGTGGACATGCAATCGCAGATACAATCATTGTTGGCTGTCGTCGTCGGGCAACAGACTAGAGCGCAGGACCCTGTTGTGGATTAAGCAGTTCCTACTCCTCATGCTGCTCTAGTTCCCCCAGTTGCACAACCACTAGAGATGAATTTCATTTCTCACTTCCAGCGACTAAGACCTCCTTTGTATGATGGTAGGGCATACTTCATGGCGTTGGATGATTGGATCATCGCCATCGAAGAGATGTTTTCTTATTCTGACATTTCCTCGAGCAGAATGTGATGATTGCGGCGTACCTGCTCAAGGGACTCGCGAAGAGTTGCTGGATTAGAGAAAATGAGAATCTTATTGATGGGTGGTAAGTAATATTTACCAATATTTTTATTATAATATTTAGTTTTAATTAATCATATTTTATTTATTCTGGTTAATAAATTATAACTTTTTGATATTTGTTAAATAATTTAAGTCTTATTTATTTTTGTAGGATTTATAACAATTTTTAGTATTTATTTTAGTTTAATAATTAATATAAAATTAATAATAATTTATATATTTTCATTTATAAATCATTTATTTTATATTTTAGTTTAATAATTTAACATATATTTATTTTTGTAGGTTTATTGACGTGGTCGCGCTCCCGACGTTTTCAAAAGAAATATTTACCGAAGTCGTCATGTTGGCCGAGCAATTCATGCAGTCTACATGAAACCAAGTCAAAGTCTCGCTACACTCGTTCAAGCCGATCAAGCGTTTCATGTCACATCCACCCATTCAGCTCTTCTTCATGCAAGCTCATGACAAATATATTATTATGCATTGATGCTGCCACGCCATCATCGCCAACTCTCAAAATGACCGACGGCAAGCAAGTCTTCGACATTCAACTATTTTCATCTTTCTCATGCACAACGCCATCGCCATCACCTTTTCATGTCAAAGTCGCCACCTCATCATACAACCTACATCACCACCCTTTTCTCTCTCTAAAAACCGTCACAGTTAAATACATGCACTTTATTATTATTACTATAACCATTTACTTCCCTTTTTCATTATCTCCTCCCTCCATTTACCTCCTCATAAATATTTGATAAATATTTGATGTTTCAACTTCATCTTAATTTTAGTAATTATGTCCACCATTCAACTCCTCTTTATAAACTATGAAACTCCCCCATTTAATTTGGTTGTTTTTTTCATATATTTCATTAATATTTAATTATTATTACCACTTTATTTTCCTCCTCTTACCCTTGGCATTCTAACCTTTCATGTGTCTTTCATCCTTTCTTTTTTTCCTATAAATAATGGCCAAGGGGGAATGATGAGGGGAGTCCACCATTGGGGTTGAAAATCGGTTTGGGTGACTTATTTTCGGGATATCTTTGGAGTTAGTTTTATTTTATGCAATTTTGTTTTATTTGCAATATAGTTTAGATTTTTCTTTTCATGCAATTGTACTCTTTTATTTCATAGTGATAAAATGTATTTTTCAATTATGAGTAGCTAAATTTCCATAAGTACTTGATCATGATGAAGCTTGGAGTAAAATAAACTCTTCTTTTCTTTATCAAATGTCTTGTTCTTAATTTTGCTCGCTTACGATTTATCTTTGATTTATATTTCGTCGAATTCATATTTCGCGGATATATTTTTCGATCCAAGATCCATATCCTAAATGACTGAGAGGTTGCGTATACAAGTAGATCACTCAAAGATAAAAGGAGTTGCATGCACTCCTCGAGAGAGGACGACATAAATCCTCCGGATTGGAGTCAAATCCAATAGAGTGGTTCACCGCCTAAAGCAAGCTTAGGGGTTTCGACTGGCCGAGAGGTCTTAATCGATCAACCTAAGGTTAGTCAAAGCATGAGCTCGAGAGAGACGCTTTTGTACTTAGGAACTTCCACGGTCGAGTGAGCAATTTAAGAGTCTTGCGTACTTTATGTTTATGAAGGTTCATTTTAATCCAATGGGATTCTAGATCAAGTGTTATCTTTTTGTTTGTTTTCTAGCTTTAGTTTTAATTTACCTTCAATTTATATTCCGATAAAATAATATCAATTTGCGTGAGTAGAAGTACTCAACAGGCCCCGAGTCTAATACGACATTTTCTATACTATATTTTGATAGGCGTGCTTGCCTATTTCGGGATTATAGTTTGGATACATTTTAAAACTATAAAATTCCTCATCAATGGGTGCTCTTAGGATTCATTCAAGAGTATGTTACAGAAGAAGTTTTTGCCATCGGTTGAGCAAGACCGTTTAATGAACAACTTTTTACACTTGAAGTAGAGGCAACTCACTGTTAGTGAGCACGAGATCGAGTTTAGCAAGCTCAGTCGTTTCACCCCAGATCTGGTTGCATCCGAAGAAGGCCGAGTAAAGCATTTCCTGGGTGGTCTGAGGTATGAAATCCAGCAGTTGGCTAGCGCATACAAGTCTGAGACCTTTGCAGAAGTAGTCAAAGCTGCCTTGAAGGTTGATGCGATAGAAAATGCGAAGAACCGGGGATTGCATGCGAAGAAGGACAAGAGGAAATCTGATGATGGTCGAGGTACTAGGGCATCTGGCCCTGCAGTGAAGAAGGATCAAAGGGTAGCGTGTAGCTTCTATGGTAAGCCAGGACATCCTTTTGAGAAGTGCTTTAAGAGACTGGATGCGCAGAAGCTGCCTCTGGTGCACGCGATCCAGGATACACCAAAGGGAGGCCCTGTCTGTACTTATTATCAGAGGAGTGGGCACGATGTGGCCCGTTGTCGCAAGAAGGCTGAAGCTTGTTTTTCTGCAGCCAGAAAGGGCACATGAAGGCTAATTGCCCGCAGAGCTAGCCTGCGCTGCATGCAGTTCCGTTGCAGACTGTACCGTCGCCCCGCCTCTCGTAGATAAGGGAAAAAGAAAGTTGAATGTGATGACCAAGGAGGAAGCCCAATCTTCGAATCAAGTGATCTTAGGTTTGTCTCTGACTCAGCTAGTAATCCCTTTTGGTATATTTATAGTTTCCGCATTTTAGTTACGCGTGCTGTGTTTAGGTGAATTTAAGGTGAAGAATAAGTGGACGTGCGTTTTGATCGATTCGGGTGCTACTCACTCCTTTGTGGAAAGGAGTTTTGTTGACCGACATCGCTGGGCTCTCGACCAGTTAGACACCTCCCTAAACGTCAAATTCCCTTTGGGAGAGCTGGTGATGTCAAGTCAGGGTATCCAAAAATGCCCCATCCTCTTAGGTGGTTTTTTAGCCTTTGCGGATCTGAAGGTGCTAGATTTGGATGACTTCGATGTGATTTTGGGCATGGACTGTCTGTCCAGCTATGATGCCGACATTCAGTGCAAGCACAAGTGCTTGGATTTTAAAGGTGACAATGGCCATCCCATCAGTGTGTATGGTTTGCCGCGTTAGGAATCTCCGATCATTTCTGCGGTGCGTGCTCGCAAATTTCTAGAGACTGGCTGTGATTCTTTTCTTGTCTTTGTTTTTGTTCTGGGAGCTGCACCAGTTGAGCCTCGGGTTCTGTGGTGCATGAGTTTTCAGATGTTTTTCTTGTTAGTCTTCCTGGTCTTCCTCCTGAGAGAGAGGTGCAGTTTGTTATAGACCTTGAGCCAGACACTCATCCTATTGTAAAGGCACCGTACCGCATGGCGCCGTATGAGTTAGAGGAGTTGCGTACTCAACTGGATGAATTATTGCATTGCAGTTTTATTAGACCCAGTTCTTCCACCTGGGGTGCACCCGTGCTCTTTGTGAAGAAAAAGGATGGAACGATGAGGCTATGCATAGACTATCAAGAGCTAAATAAGGTGACCATTAAGAATAGATATCTGTTGCCTAGGATCGATGACTTGTTCGATCAGTTGCGAGGTAGTTCCGTGTTCTCGAAGATTGACCTCCGTTCAGGTTACCATCAATTAAGAATCCGGGAGTCAGACATTTCACGAATTGCTTTTCGTTCCCGATATGGCCACTTTGAATTTCTAGTAATGTCATTTGGATTAACGAACACACCGTCAGCTTTTATGGACATTGATGAACCAGGTGTTCAAGGATTTTTTGGATAAATTCATGTGGTTGTATTCATTGACGATGTCCCGGTATATTCTAGAAATGCAGAAGGGCACGCATTGCACTTGCGCTTGGTCTTGTCTACCCTGAGGGAGCATAAGCTGTATGCAAAGCTTAGCAAGTGCGAGTTCTAGTTGTCTCAGGTGTGATTCCTAGGACACCTTGTAAGTAAGGACGGTATCTCAGTGGACCCCACGAAGATAGCCACAGCCTTGGATTGGAAGAGACCGACATTGCCTAAGGAGATAAGGAGCTTCTTAGTGTTGGCAGGTTACTATAGAAGATTTGCGAAAGGATTCTCTGTGCTCTCTGCGCCATTGACCAGGTTTACGCAAAAGAGTACAACTTTTGTTTGGAGTGATGCCTGTGAGAAAGCTTTTCAAGAGCTCAAGAGGAGATTGTGTTCTTCTCCAGTTTTGGCATTGCCGGTGGAAGGAGTAGAGTATACTGTTTATGTGGACACCTCGCGAGTTGGACTCGGTTGCGTGTTGATGCAGGACGGTAAAGTGATTGCGTATGGATCGAGACAATTGAAGGTACATGAAAAGAATTATCCTACGCACGACCTGGAATTTACTGCCATCATTTATGCCTTGAAGTTGTGGAGACATTTTCTGTATAGAGTGTCGTGCAAAATTTATTCGGACCACAAAAGTTTGAAATATGTCTTCACTCAGAAGGAGTTGAATTTACGCCAGCGTAGATGGCTGGAATATGTTGCGAACTACGAAGTCGATATCCTTTATCATCCCGGTATGACCAATGTAGTAGCGGATGCATTGAGCCGGAAGCCCACACATATCTTTAACCTCTCTATGTAATCCCATGTTGAAGAGTTTTTTCTCATGGACATAACCGTAGGGAATAGCGCTTCGCCGAGTAGCTTAGAGGTGGGAGAGGCTTCGTGGATTACCCTCAATAGGCTACATCAGAAAGATGATCCTGATTTGCAGCACCTCCGCAGTAGGACTGAGAAAGGGGAATTACCTGACTTTTCAATTGATGACAGTGGTACCCTAAAGTACCGCGACAGATATTGTATTCCCGCTGTTGGGGACATCTGAGCAAGAATATGCAGTGAAGTGCGTGGTTCAAGTGTTGCTTATCATCCTGGTTCCACGAAAATGTACAGAGATTTGAAGCAGATTGTTTGGTGGTCAGGTATGAAGAACAACATCACAAGATTTGTATCTGAATATTATACCTGTCAGCGTGTCAAAGCTGATCATAGAAGACCAGGTGGTAAGTTAACACCTTTAGACATACCGAGTTGGAAATGAGAGAGTTTATCCACAGATTTCATAATCGGTTTGCCGAGATCTCCCCGAGGGCATGATGCAGTGTGGGTTATCGTGGACAGACTAACTAAGTATGCCCACTTTGTCCCTTTCAATATTGATTATTCTATGGAAAAGATAGCTGAGCTTTATCTGGACGAAGTTATCAGACTGCATGGTGTACCTACGAGTATTGTGTCAGACCGAGACTCCTAGTTCATGTCTCGTTTCTAGCAAAGCTTGCAAGGAGCTCTAGGTACTGACTTTGGGTATTCTACTGCCTATCATCCTCAGGCAAATGGTCAGATGGAGAGAGTAAATAAGATCTTGGAGGATATAATTAGATGCTTATATTTTGTACCATGGTGGGGCTTGGGATAAATGCCTCGGACTGATGGAGTTCGCGTACAACAACAACTATCAGGAGAGTTTGCAGATGACGCCCTTTAAAGCTTTATATGGAAGGCGTTGTCGAACTCCCCTACTTTGGGTAGAAGTTGGTGAGAATCCGTTGCTTGGACCAAAAGCACTGGAGGATAAGAGTACTTCAGTAATGCATATTCGTGAAAAGCTGAGGTTGGCTCAGGAGCGATATGAAAAATATGCTAATCAGCTCAGAGTTGATCTGGAATTTACAGTTGGGGACTTAGTATTTCTGAAGGTCTCTCCGATGCCAGGTGTTAAGAGATTTTGAAGGAAGCATAAGCTAGATCCCAGGTATATGGGACCTTTTCAGATTCTGGAGCGCATTAGAGTTTCTGCCTATAGACTGGAATTGCCTGATTCTTTCTCTGGTGTTCACGACGTGTTTCACGTGAGCTAGTTGTGAAAGTGTGTTCATAATGATCGTAAAGTACTCGATTCGGTGCCCCAGATTCAGCCCAACCTTACGTATGTCGAAGAGCCTGTCCGTATTCTGGAGACGCAAGATCGTGTGCTAAGAAATAAGACAATTCTGATGGTTAAGGTTCTCTGGCACAATCAGGATGCTAGAGGTGGAACTTGAGAATTGGAATTCGCAATGAGAGAATCTCATCCTCAGCTGTTCTTCTAGTCTTCCCTGGTTAGTATTCTTGTTAAATGAATTCTCCTATCATGTGTCTCCCTCTGCCCTCTTGGTTCGTTTCGTGCTCCAAGTTTCGGGACGAAACTTACTTTTTGGAGGGGTGACTGTAACGCCCTTGATTTTCCGACAATTATTTAATCCTCTTGTTGACGTCATAATGACGTAAGGGGCGTTACATTAACACGGAGTTGACGGCGCGTCGCCGTTAGTGCGCTTTCGCGCCTGTTCGGTCGAGTCGGCCAAATCCTTGAATCCTTGTCGAAAATGGAAAATTTCATGTTAGGAAATTAAATTAATTAATTTTTGACATGCTTGTCAAGTTTCGTCGCGATCCGAGCGATACTCGAGCCTCCGCGAATTTCTGAAGTTTTGTAGAATTTATGTTCGCCGTAAATTTTGAAAATTTATATTTTCGAGAATGGTACGTCGGATTTTGATTCCGTCTTCGCCGTTGGATTTGTAGCGTCAGTGTTCGCTTATGGTGCGAATTTTGTTTAATTCGGCGCGCGTTTGGGCCTCCGTTTTGATCTCGTATTTCCTTATTCAAAAATATAAAATATGATTATTATAATATTAAAGGACTATTCAAAAATGAAAGCCGACCGAGGTGATGGCCGTAGAGGAGGCTGAGTAGGAGGTCCTTTTTTCGGGAGAGGGGGACGCGAGAGAATGGGGAGAGCAGTCTAGTGTGTAGGCTGCAGAAAAGGTGGTGCAGATGGAAGTTCTCACCCTTGGAGGCAGGGTGGAGAAGGTGCGCGTTAGCAGGGGGATGTACCCAATGGACCAAGAGAGGATGCTGGAATGGATCTAGAAGAACGTGGACATCTTCCCTTGAAGCGTAGCGAAGATACCAAGGATCAATGTGATGTTTCCTGCCACCGCCTTAACTTGAACCCGGAGGCTCGCCCCATCCAGCAGAAGAAGAAGTCCATCACAAACAAGCTGGTTGAGCCCATCAGGGAGGAGGTGGCCAAGCTCTTGAAGTCCGGGTTTGTATCCGAAATTCAACACCCCGGCTGGGTCTCCAATGTTGTAATGGTAAAAAAAAAAGGAGACGACCGGTGGAGAATGTGTGTTGATTTTTCTTTTCTTAATAAATCATGTCCCAAGGATTATTACCCCTTGCCCCGAATCGACGCGCTGGTTGACTCAGCCGTCGATTTTCCTATAATGAGTTTTTTAGACACTTTTTCAGGTTACCATCAGATCAGGATGCACCCCATGATGTAAAATATATCTCCTTCATCACCAGGGATGGGTTCGACTGCTATAGGATGAAGCATTTTGGGCTGAAAATTATAGGGGCGACCTACCAAAAGATGATGGATCGGGTCTTCCAGGATCAAAAGGGAAGGAACCTCGAGGTGTACGTGGATGAGTTGATGATCAAAAGCCAGGAGGTGGACTCCCACCTCTAGGATCTGGAGGAAACCTTCAGCACCTTGGACAAATACAATATGATGTTGAACCCATTGAAACTTGTTTTTGTGGCCAGTAGGGGCAAGTTCTTGGACCATCTTCTCACCCCCACAGGGGTGGAGCAAAATCCCGATAAGGTCAGGGCAATCATAGAACTGGGGCCACCTCAGAATGTGAAGGAGGTCTAGCGGCTGACGAGAAAGTTGGCAGGGCTCAGCAGGTTCCTTTCCCGGGCTGGGGAGAAGTGATCTTCCTTCTTAAAAGCATTGAGGGGAGGCAAGAAGTTTGAATGGACTGAGGAATGTGAGGAGACGTTCCAGGCCTTGAAGAGGCAGTTAACTCAGGCCCCCTGCTCCAAGGGATAAAGGAGGGGGAGAATCTATCTTTATATCTTGGGGTCGCAGCAGAGGCCTTGAGCTCCGTCCTGGTTCAGAAAGAGGGGAAGAGGCAGCTGCCCATATACTATATGAGCAGGGTCTTGAGGATGGCAGAGTTCAGATATCCGATCTTGGAGAAGCTGGCCTTTGCCCTGGTCATCTCGTCTCAGAGGCTTAGACCGTACTTCCAGGCACACTCCATCAGAGTTGTGAATGACCATCCCCTCTGCAACATCGTTGAGGGGGTGGAGCACTCGGGAAGGTTGGAAAAGTGGTCAGTGGACCTGAGTGAGCTCGATATATCTTTCTTCCCACATCTCTCGATCAAGTCTCAGGTGATGGACAACTTCCTTGCTGATTATGTGGCAAGGTGGTGGAGGCAGAACTCACTCACCTAGTTCCCTAGAAGGTGATGGTGGATGGCGTGTCGGGAAGAGATTCCTTGGGGGTGGGGGTGATCTTGGAGAGCCCCCAGGGAACGAAGATCAAGCAAACAATGGTGGTGCACTTTCCCATCACTAATAACCAGGCTAAGTATGAGGCCGTGATAGCAGGGTTGTGCCTGGCCAGGGAGCTGGGGTGCAAGATGTAGAGGTCCTCACTGACTCCATGATGGTGGCCTCCCAGATCAACGAGGAGTTTGAGGCGAGGGAACCTACTCTCCAGTTATACTTGGCAAAGGCGAAGGGGGTCATCGATATGTTCCAAACCTTCTCCATCCGACATGTGTCATGGAAAGAGGACAAACAGGTTGATCAGCTGGCCAAGCATGGTCCCAGGGTGTAAGGTACCATCACTAACCTGTTTTGCACGTCCATCCAGGAGGGGGAGCTGATGGAGGTAGACCAACACCTCTCGTGGATGGATCCTTCACAACATTCCTATCTATAGGAGAGTTCCCGGAAGGGGTGGATAAGAAGAAGTTCAACCACAAGTCGACATATTACCTCATGCGCGATGGACAGTTATATTGGAAGACTCTATCGGGGATGTTGGCACGTTGTATGGCCGAGAGGGAGGTTTAGAGGATCTTGGAAGAGGTCCATTCAGGGGAGTGTGGAAACCACTAGGGGAGCAAAACTTTGGAAGGAAGAATAGTCCAACATGGGTACTTCTGGTCGTCCCTAAGTCAGGACGCAGTTGATTTCACAAGGAAATCTGAAAAGTGGTGGTATGCACTGATACCACCAGTGAGGTTAGACTGTTTAACTCTAGCGGGGGGGGGGGGGGGTGGTGAATAAAGTGTTTTAAAATCTTATCAGATTTTTATTTCAGAGTTAATGATAGTGATACTTATAAGTATAATCAGAATGTGTAGAAATAAAAGCTAAACTACACAACAAAAAACACACAAAAAATTATGATAACATCACAGACGACACAAGAATTTTATAGTGGTTCCCCTAAAACTTGGGTACATACACTCTTCTACCACCCTGGTAGGAATCCACTCATGGTTTTTTGATCAGGTGCCCTATCACCAATCAGGTTTTTGTTCAGGTGTTTGTCACCACAAGATCTGCTTCAGGTAGATCAGGAAACCCTTTAGGCTTTTGATCAGGTGCCTAAAAACCAAGTCAAGTCTTTTGATCAGGAGACTTGCAACCAAGTGGTTAACTTTTGAAGGGAGCTATAACCCTGTGTACAGTGGGGTGAAATAAATAAACAAGTTTGTCTTCTCTTTTCTCAGAGCAACAGAGAAGATTTGTGGATCCTTGATGGTGTCAAAGCTCCCCCTGAGATGAAGATTTGTTCAGGAAGAATGGAAGCTTTGCATGGTGAGTAGGTCTTCTTGAAAATATCTCCAGAAAGCTGTAGATAGATAGAAATAGATTGTCTCTTTTTAGCTTGCTGGATGAAGAACACTTGATGAAGACATTAAGAGCCTTTTTCTTGAATAATTTCTGGTGCCTGTCTTATTCTCTTTTTGTTTTGCTATTCCTGTTATTTCTTTTCGATTGAAAGAGAAGAATATGTTTTATATATCTCTGTCTAATTTCTCCTTTGAATTTGAATTGTCTGCATTGAATGCTGACTGCCTGGATAATGGAAATCCGACTGGAAAGAATATTGCGTTGATGGATTTCCCCAACTATCCTATTAAAAACGACAAGTAATAATCCTGACGAATACCATAATCAATGCTGTCACTAATGACTATTTTTAGAGAATATAAGCATTGATTATTCAAGAATTACTGCAATAGAATAAGGACAAAAAGAAGGGAAAATTCCAAGTCTGGAACTGCATAGCAATCGTCGAGCAGAGAACAGATTTCGTCAACCTGAGTCCAAAGTTCGTCGAGTTGCGAAATCTTGTTCGTCGACCTGGGAATCCTTGTTCATTGACCTAAGAACTAAGATCGTCAACCTGAGATCAGCTAACTGCATTCTGTGAAGAACTTCTCATTTCTGTGCTCTAAGTTCGTCGAGCTGATAATGAAACTTCGTCGACCTGAGTTCAGAGAAAGGATTCTGGACTTAATGTGTTGAAGTTGATCACCCAGAATTCGTCGACCTGAGCTCGAAATATCGTCGAGCTCAACTCAGAGAATTTACTCTGAGTTCGTCGAGCGGAGCACTTACTTTCGCTGAACTAACTTTCCTGAACTTGATTTTCTTCTAAGTCCGAGTCTTCTGCAGTCTTCTGTTGGCTTGGTCCATGTGTGGTTGAAACTAAAGACTTAGCCTAAACTCTAGGACATAGACATGACCCTAGCTATACATGATGGGTCAATGATCCTAGTTAGTGAACTTAGCCCAAATCAAACTAGAGATCCAACAATCTCCCCCTTTTTGGGTGAGGTCACTAATAGAAAATGAAATAAAAACATTCACATAGCAGAAAAATATATCTGGCAGGAAAAATTTAAAACATGCAACAGAATATTTACAATATAGCTTTGTAAAAGTAAATAAACAAAGAGTTTTGGATCAACAGAAAACTAAACAGAATATAAGTCAATTCTTTTTCTTCATTTTATCTTTTTGCTTATCTTCCTTTTCTTTGTCAGCAGGTTGAGTAAATTTGATTTCTCTGTTAGGATTAGCAACTTGACTCTTGGTCATAGTCATATCAGCAGCTTCAATGATGTTGAGAGATGTGGCTCTAGGCACAACAGCTTCTAGGTGTAGATTCATATATGCATATACATTAAAGAATTTGTTAGCCTTTGCATACCCATGTTCAGTTCTTCTTTCCTGCATTTAGACATAGTGGAGTACTGAGATGCATCCTTTCCTTCAGCTTTAGCCTTGTTTATCAGTGATAATCCAACCAATTCTTGGAACCTTACCATTCTAGCAGTAGTAGCTATTTCAGGATCCTCAAATGGAATGGGAGGAGACTCTGGCTTCTTAGGACTGTCAGCTTTAACTAGTTTAGGGACTTGCTGTTACTGTTGCTAAGGTTGTTGTTGTTGTTGATGTTGATGCCTGTTGGAAGGATACCTCTGCTGGCTGCTTTCTTGAGAGGATGAGGATCTACCATGTTGTCTTTGTTATGTTTGAGAATATGAGGTAGAACTCTGAGAAGTAAGTCCTGAAGCACCAGCAGCAGGTGGAGGAGGAGGAGGAGGTGGTCCTTCCCTATGCTTCTGAGGAGGAGGAGAATATCTTCTGCTTTTCTTTTTATCCTTCTGCTTGATTCTTGGATAGCCACATCCAGGCTGGCATTCCAGGATAGGGAGTAATTTTCTGGAGAATGTAATAAGGAATGTCATGATTTGGATTAGGCTTGGGGGCAGCAGCTGGAGGGGTTTTCCTTTTCTTTGAAACTTTCTTCTTTTTAGTAGAGGGGCTATCATCAGAATCATCATTGTCTTCATCATCTTCTTTGTTAGAGGAGGATCCCTGAGTATTATCATACAAATCATCTAGAGCCTTTAGAAGATTTTTTTTAACTAACTTTTCAGCCTGAGGTTGAGCTGAGGTACTAGAGCTGGAGCTGGAGGTTTTGGTGCCTGAGGCTCTTCAATAACTATTATATTTTCAATAATTAAAAAATTTTCTTCTTCTGTCGATCTGCCATTCTGATTTCATCCAAATCTAGAAGAGGACTGTCATCCATTATATATGTTGGAGCAGAGATGACCACTGATAGAGATAACTTTGAAAGAAGATATTGTTGGAGTCTCTGAAACAACAAAACTGTCCTTGATTGCTTAGCAACTGTGGGACTGATAGGTGTTGTATAGGGAACAATAGCCAGGCATGGCTTTAAGCAGACAGATGGAAGAGAACTGAATAAACTGAATCAAAAGAATTCAACAAATTGAATAAATCCACTGTGGGATTGACAAAGAAATCACCAACAATTATTATGCAATCACCAACAGTTATTATTTCTGTATCCTCTATAACTATATCTATATCTTGAACTATATAAATATCTGTATCTGAATCTGTAACGTAACTACTGCTGCTACTGCTGAAGCTAGAGGGGCTTCTTCATTGAGCTTCATGCAGGAGCTTCACAGATAGAATTAGCAAGAGGTCAATCTCCGAATTCAACGAACTGTCATCAAATCATCGACCACAGACAGAAATTAAATTAACTCATCTCCATTAATCATTCCTAACTGATTTAAGAAAAATAGATATTTCTTCTCATCCAATGGACTGGTGAAGATGTCTGCCCTTTGTAAATCAGTGGAAATGAAGACAAGATTAATTTTCTTTTTGTCTACACAATCTTTAATGAAATGATGCCTTATTTTTATATGCTTGGTCCTACTATGATGCACTGGATTTTGTGATATGGATATAGCACTGGTACTATCATAATATATAGTTGAATTATTTAAGTTGTATCCATAATCCAGTAGTTGGTTTTGTATCCACAAGACTTGTGAGCAACAGCTGCCAGCAGCTATATATTCTGCTTCTGCAGTTGATGTGGACATAGAGGTTTGCTTTTTACAGAACCAGGTCACTAGCTTATCACTAAGAAACTGACATGTTCCTGTGGTGCTTTTTCTGTCCACTCTACATTCAACAAAGTCAGCATCAGAATATCCAGTTAAATCAAATTCTGACTCTGATGGATATAGAATTCCTAGATTTGGGCAACCATTTATATATCTCAAAATTCTTTTTAGCAAAATATAGTGAGATTCTTTAGGGTTCACTTGGAACCTAGCATAAATGCATGTAGCAAACATTATGTCTGGCCTACTTGTTGTGAGATATAAGAGGGACCCAACAATGGCCCTATACAACTTCTGATCAACAAGTTTTCCATGCTCATCAGAATCTATCACAACATTTGCAGCCATAGGTGTCTTCATTGCTGAGGCATCACACATCCCAAATCTTTTGATAAGCTCCTTAACATATTTGGATTGGGAGATGAAGATTCCATCAGAAGATTATTTCACTTGGAGACCAAGGAAATATGAAAGTTCACCCATGCTACTCATATCAAACTTTGAATGCATAAGGTTATAGAACCTTTTGCATAATTTGGGATCAGTTGAGCCAAAGATAATATCATCTACATAAATTTGTACTAATAAAATTTTATCTTTATGATGCTTAATCAAAATAGTCCTATCTACAATGCCTCTAGAAAATTTATGCTCTAATAAGAAGCTAGCTAAGGTCTCATACCAAGCTCTTAGAGCTTGCTTTAAACCATAGAGAGCTTTATGCAATCTAAAGACATGAGAGTGATGAGTTAGAGAGATGAAACCTGAAGGTTGTTCAACATAAACCTCTTCTTTAAGTTCTCCATTCAGAAAGACACTCTTGACATCCATTTGGTAGACATTGAACTTCTTGAATGCAGCATAAGCAAGGAAGATTCTTATAGCCTCAAGTCTTGCAACAGGAGCAAATGTTTGATCATAATCAATGCCTTCCTCTTGCCTATAGCCTTGAGCTACTAGCCTTGCCTTATTCCTCATAATGTTACCTTTTGCATCCAATTTGTTTTTGAATACCCATTTGGTTCCAATGACTGGATAGTCTTTGGGTCTAGGAACCAATTCACAAACTCTACATCTCTCAAATTGATTGAGCTCCTCTTGCATTACAATGATCCAGTGGGGATCTTGTTCTGCATCTTTAATGGATTGGGGCTCAAATTGAGAGAGAAAATAAGTAAACATCAAGTCAGGGTGGAGTTGATGCTTTGTTTGCACACCAGCTGAAATGTCTCCAATCACTTGAGATCTAGGGTGATCTCTAAGTGTGACAAAATCAGTGGGCGGAGCTGGTTGGGCAACAGCTTGGGGAGTTAATTCCTCTTGTGGAATTATATTGGCTGTTGTTGGCTCTCCACTGATCTGATTGTCTTCATCTTCACTTTCTTCAGCAACTTGTGGAGAAGGATGTATTGGAACCTCTTGGGTGAGGCTTAGATCATCCAATATCTCACACAAGTGAGGTACATAAGTCACCTTTTTGAAAGTGACTGCTCCAATCTTAACTTCTACAAAGCCTTCAGACTAACCACAATTTGAATCACCAAAGATCACCTTTGGTCCCAGCTTGGACTTGTAGTTATTTAAGTTGTCCTTGCTGCCAGTCATATACTTTGAGCATCCACTGTCTAGATACCATAGTTGATTTAAAGCTGGACAGCTCTTTACCTGATCCTTATCTGTCTCAAATTCCCCTTCTGATTCTTCAGAATGACCTGCTTGATCTTCAGTATCAGGTCTGCTACATGAGGCATTAATTACCATGAGGCAAAACTCTCTTGCCTTGGCTTCTTCTTCATCTTCACTGGAGCTGAAAGATGATATCTCTTCATCAGTATCACTCCATATTTCAGCAATGAAACCTTTTTCCTTCCTTTTGTATTTACTGGAGGAGTGTTTGCTTGACTTCTTCTTGTTCTCTTTCTCTTTTCTCCTGTCTCTTTTTGAGCTTCTGGGCATTCAGGAAGGATGTGCCCAAGATTTCTACATCCAAAGCTGACAATCTCCTTGGTAGAAGTTCTGTCATACTTAGGTTTGTCATCATTTTTGGATGGCCTTCTCCTGAAATCTTTCTTGGCCAGCTTGTAGAATCTTTTGGCAAGCAAGCTCATCAACTCTTCATTGGCTGGAAGGGTTTCAGGTTCTTCTGTTGCTTTGAAAGCAATATTGTGCTCCTTCCTTGAAGAGGTTGAGGCCTTCAGTTCAGCAGCCTCTCTGGTTTTGATCAATTGCTCATAGGATTTGAGCTTTCCCAAGAGAGACTCAGTGGATATCTCATTCATACTTCTGGCTTCTTTGATTGGCCAGATCCTGAAATCTCAAGTGCTGGGGAAGCACATCATGATCTTGTCATTGATCTCAGTCAATGAGATATCTTTATCCAGGTTTTTCAATTCATTGATGATAACATTTAGCCTGTTATACATCTCAGCCACTGTTTCAAATTCCTCATTCTTGAAGTTCTTATATTGAGATATTAGGAGGGATCTTCTATCCTTTCTTTCATCTGCAGAGCTTGCCACCATCTGGTTTAGAGAGTCCCAGATTTATTTTGCAGAGGTGCACTCAGCCACCTTTTAAAAGATATCATCTGACATGGTCTATGCCAATATGTTCATGGCTTTAGCATCAGCAACTTTGGCTTTCTTCTGAGCATTAGTCCACTCAGGTGGTGGAACAATATGAGTGATAGAAGTTGCTATAGATGTGGATGCTGATGATTGAGGAGGACCTGTCAAAATAGAGTTGAAGATATCATCATCAATAGAGTTCATTTATAGCTTGATTCTTTCCTTCCAGATTGCAAATTTGTTTAAGTTGCATACTGGAGGTCTGGTGCTAGCATAATCTTTATTTTGTGCCATTGCTATAAAAATAGAAAAATTGGAGAAGAGAGAAACAATTTAACAAGGATCTTGGTTCAGATATGAATCTGTGAAACCAAAAACAACCTGCTCTGATACCAATTGAAAGTGATGGTATGCACTGATACCACCAGTGAGGTTAGACTGTTTAACTCTAGAGGGGTGGGGTGAATAGAGTGTTTTAAAATCTGATCCGATTTTTATTCCAGACTTAAAGATAGTGATACTTATAAGTGAAATCAGAATGTGCAGAAATAAAAGCTAAACTACACAGCAAACATCACACAGAAAAATTAAGATAACATCACAGACGACACAAGAATTTTATAGTGGTTCCCCTAAAACTTGGGTACATCCACTCTTATACCACCCTGGTAGGAATCCACTCAGGTTTTTTTGATCAGGTGCCCTGTCACCAATCAGGTTTTTGTTCAGGTGCCTGTCACCACAAGATCTGCTTCAGGTAGATCAGAAAACCCTTCAGGCTTTTGATCAGGTGCCTAAAAACCAAGTCAAGTCTTTTGATCAAGAGACTTGAAACCAAGTGGTTAACTTTTGAAGGGAGCTATAACCCTGTGTACAGTGGGGTGAAACAAATAAACAAGATGTTGTCTTCTCTTTTCTTAGAGCAACAAAGAAGATTTATGGATCCTTGATGGTGTCAAAGCTATCCCTGAGATGAAGATTTGTTCAGGAAGAATGGAAGCTTTGCAGGGTGAGTATGTCTTCTTGAAAAGATCTCCAGAAAGTTGTAGTCAGATCGAAGTTGATTGTCTCTTTTTATCTTGCTGGAGGAAGAACACTTGATGAACACAGACAGAGTCTTTTCTTGAATAATTTCTGGTGCCTGTCTTGTTCTCTTTGAGTTTTGCTATTCCTGTTATCTCTTTTCAACTGAAAGAGAAGAATATCTTATATATATCTCTGTCTAATTTCTCCTTTGAATTTGAATTATCTACATTGAATGCTGACTGCCTAGAGAATGAAAATCTGGCTGGAGAGAATATTGCATTAATGGATTTCCCCAACTATCCTATTACAAACGACAAGTAATAATCCTGATGAATACCATAATCATTACTGCCACTAACAGTTTTTTCCAGAGAATATAAGCATTGATTATTTAGGAATTACTGCAATAGAATAAGGACAAAAAGAAGGGAAAATTCCAAGTCTGAAACTGTACAACAATCGTCGAGCAGAGAACAGATTTCGTCGACCTGAGTGCAAAGTTCGTCGAGCTGAGAAATCTTGTTCGTCGACTTGGGAATCCTTATTCGTCGACCTGAGAACTAAGTTCGTCGACCTGAGATCAGCTAACTACTTTCTGTGAAGAACTTCCCATTTTTGTGCTCTAAGTTCGTCGAGCTGATAATGAAACTTTGTCGACCTGAGTTCAAAGAAAAGATTCTGGACATAATATGTTGAAGTTGATCACCCAGAATTCGTCGACCTGAGCTCGAATATCGTCGAGCTCAACTGAGAGAATTTACTCTGAGTTCGTCGAGCGGAGCATGACTTTCGTCAAGCTGAGTTCGACGAACGTCGAACTGACTTTCCTAAACTTGATTTTCTTCTAAGTCCGAGTCTTCTGCAGTCTTCTATTGGCTGGTCCATGTGTGGTTGAACATAAGGACTTAGCCTAAACTCTTGGACACAGACATGACCCTGGCTATACATGTTGGGTCAATGATCCTAATTGGTGAACCTATCCCAAATCAAACTAGGGATCCAATAAAATCCCATAAGTGCCAGCTATTTGCCCCCTCCAACTTCAACTAGCTCAGCAGATCAGTAGTATCACGACCCCTTGGCCCTTCGCCATTTGGGGGATGGACTTTGTAGGACCCTTCCCCCAGGCCAGTAGGCAGAGAAGGTTCTTGCTTGTTATGATCAACTATTTTTATAAGTGGTTTGAAGTAAAGGCGCTGACCAAGGTGACCTCCCAGGTAATCAGGAATTTTATTTTGGGGAAGATCATTTGCCGGCACGGGTTGCTGCAGGCCATCGTCACAGACAATGGGCCTCAATTTGCTAGTGCCGAGTTCATCAGGTTTTGCGGGCAGCTTGGGATTGACCTCAGGTTTGCCTCAGTCCACCATCCTAGGAGCAACGGGCAGGTGGAGGTGGCCAACAAAATCATCGTCAACCTTCTCAAGAAGAAGGTGGTGAATTTGAAGGGTAGATGGGTGGAGCAGCTTCCTTTGGTTCTCTGGGCCCTGAGAACCACTCCCAATACGACCACAGGGGAGACCCCCTTTAAGCTCTTCCATGGATGCAAGGCAGTGCTTCCAATAGAGTTTGAGGTACGGATGCCGTGGGTGGTTGAAGCAGAGGAAGCCAGGGAAGAATGGCAAGTTGAAAATGAGGAGGAGCTACAACACTCCCTTGATATGGTGGAGGAGCTGCGTGATCTCTCCGCATTCTGATAGGAAGAGGTGAAAATAAGAATGGCTAAGTACTTTGATAAGCACGTCAGGGTAAAACAGTTCGTGTAAGGGGACTTGGTCCTGAAGAAGGTGGATACAGCAGGGAGATCAGCGACAGTGAGGAAACTCAACCCTAACTGGGAGGGCCCGTATATTGTCCAAGAAGATCTAAGGTCGGGGGGGGGGGGTATCGTCTCCGAAAAGTGGAGGGAGAGACCCTAAGTCACACTTGGAGTGGTGGTGACTTGAAGCATTTCTACCCGTGAAAGTATGTACGTCCGTTCCTTTAATGAATAAAAAATACTTTGATGCTCGAACTATTTTGCAGATCAAGCTTGTGGCAATTATTTATCAATCTAAGTCGTGAAATGCTCCCGCTACCAGGCTCCCATCTAGCCGGCAGGGTCGGAGGTTGATTGATGGTGTAACATTCCATTTCGTGCTAGGCCCCTCGTGCGCACTTTTAAGTAGGGAGAGCTTACTTCGGCTCAAGATGTGCTGGTAGATAGGCTTGCACCTGAATGGGGGAGGAGGTGTAGATTCCCCCGAGAAGGACACGGGTAGTGAAATGGGTGTGCCGCTACCCGTATGGTGCCTTTGTAAATTTTGCGACCTGACTCAACGACTAGATCAGGATTTAACTTAGAAAATTCTGGCAGGTTAGGCTTTGAGTGCGTTGAGTGGACTCAACACACTCAACGCCAATTAACTTAGAGAAATTTTGGCAGGATAGGCGTCGATATGAGCGGCTGGATTGAGTGGACTCAACGCACTCGATGTCATTTGACTTTAAAATCCCGACGGGTTAGGCGTCGAGAGCGTTGAGTGGACTCAACCACTCAACACCATTTAACTTAGTTTATTTTTACGGGTTAAGGCATTGAGAGCGTTGAGTGGACTCAACGCTCTCGACGCCATATAACTTGGCATGTTTCTGGCAATTAAGGTGTTGAGAGCGTCGAGTGGACTCAACGCTCTCGACGCCATATAACTTGGAGTTTCTGGCGGTTAAGGTGTTGAGAGCGTTGAGTGGACTCAATGCTCTTGATGCCATTTAACTTAGAATGTTTCCGGCCATAAATGAGGTAATTTCGTCGAGTATATCGACTTAGAAATTATTCTGGAAAGTTGGCGTTGAGTGGACTTAATTCCACTCAATGAATTAGGACTTAAAAATTATTCTGGAGAGTTGGCGTTGAGTGTACCCAACCCCACTCAACGCGGCGTTGAGTGCGTTGAGTGCACTCAACGCCATTAAGCTGAAAGGCGTCGAGTGCACTCGACGCCACTCAACGCTTTTAAATTTAAGTTGTTTTGCCGTCTTTAGGCGTTGAGTGCATTGAGTGCACTTAATGCGGCGTTGAGTGCACTCTACGCTTTTGCACTTAGAATTTTCTGACTGCTGTAGGCGTTGAGAGCGTTGACTGAACTCAACGCTTTTTGCCTTAGGCGAATTTTCAGCCTTGTTTGCTGCTTCGTATCAATAGGTTGACCCGAGTTTTTGGGAATTGCGCCAAACCGACTTAAATGGGCCGCATCCTTTCAAAATGATATATTTGAACAATATAAGTGGTCCAATAATAAGACGACAGGTGGCAGACGGTTTCAACACTAATTCTTATTATAAAAGAGGAGTAAATTGAAAACCCTAGCCATATCTGTAGCAATTTTGCCGAGCAGTTGTCTTTGCCAAAACCACCGGAGGAGAAAGAGCCGCCGGGTCAGATTTGTTGGAAGAACACTACCAACAAAGGAGAAGAAGATGCCGCCAAGAAGGGTGACAAGATCCATGGCTGGAAACAGTGGAAACACCAGAAATGAGGTGAGTTTCCTACCCTCTCCTTGGTGCTAGATCTCTAGTTATTCCTAGGAGAGATATCGACTCAAAAGAGTCCTGATTTGTGAGAATAGGTTTCTAGGAAGAGGCCATGCTGGACTTGTGTCCTAGGAATTAGAGTCTTCCACCTTTCTAACTTCAAATGAAGTCTGTGGACTGGTTTCGTGAAGAGAAGTGGCCACATGAGGGTGAATAAGGGAGGATAAATTCTGGGTGTTATTTGGATGTTTGGTTGGAGGAAGAAGACGAACCGATGACGTTCGATTTGCTTTAAGATGCGCGCAGAAATCGGTTTTCTTGCGCACAGCAACCTTCGAGGCCATTTTAAAATATGATGCTGCCAAATATCGGCTTTCAACTAAAAGCACGAAAGTCTGTAGCTTGGAAAATATTTTATCAAAGAGGGGTTACACCTTCAGTAAGATAATCTTGTAGCCTCAAGAATCCCCAATCGAAGTTTCTGTACAGTAATCATTCCTGCATATATAGTTCTCGTGTTTGTTTTGGATCGACTTTGAGTTTGGAAGAGAGATTGTAGTACAACAACATTAATGTTTTGTTGAATTTATTCTAGAAGTAATTGTGATAAAATATGTTAATGACATTTGTTGGATAGATCCCTAATGAACAAATGATGTAGTAAAGTGTACTTGATCAAGGTGATTTGGTGGAGGTTAGTGAACGAATGGATTGACGAGTTGGGATGGTAGGAATGATTTAAATTTCTGAATCGATAGGGATGTATTTGATAATGTTAATACATTGAATAATGATGAGGTTGACTTGAAGTTTGTTGTACATAACTTGTGTAGTAATTGCGATGAACAAATGGTTGACGGCTTTTAGTTGTAGATCCATATGTACACGAATCGTTCGAACTTGGTAAAAGAATTGTGACCAGTGATGTTAAAGTCATGTGCTCATGGTATACATGTAATTATGATAACCAAATGGTTAGAGAATATGTGTGGAGTACCATTATGTTGATGGTGAACCCTTGGTGCGCATGGATGCACGAAAATGTGGAAAGGTTGAAAGTGCGTGTGTGTGTGTTGTCGTACTGGAATTATGTATTGGTCAGAGACTCGGTGTGGAGCTCTTGCGTTCTATTGAACACGAAATGTGAATAATGAAAAGGGGGCTCCATGTGGAGTCACGTATGTGAACTGTATGTGGTGTAAGTCGACACGCGATGTCGTAATCCTGGGTTAAGGATAGTGTGGCAGGTCTCCGAGCTCGCCAGTCATCACACCGTTGGGAGTTGACAGCTAGACTTGCACGGTTGGGCCTTGTTCCTTGGTGCTCACTTCCAGGCACCCTCTGTACTAGTAGACGGTTGGCCTTGGTCCTTTGGTGATTTCTTCCCAGAGTACCTTCCGTGCCACGAATATAGGCCAGTTGGGTTGGGCTCTTGGTGCACATCTACCCGAGAACCCTTCTGAGCTGTAGTACGCATGTGAGCTCTGCTGTTGTGTTCTTAGCATTGAGGTATACGGAGGACTAGGCTTGGTAGTGTGGATGCCCGCCTAGTAGTGGAGAAGCCCACTCTACTGTCACCGCTGGCCACGACAGTTGACGCCTGAGAGGTTAGCTACCTGCTCGAAAAGTGGGAACTACAAGTCTGTGTCGACATAACAGTTGCATGTGCGTGATCATGGGTGAGTCATTGCATTGCATTCATGACATTACATTACATTGCATACACAAGATCCTCATCGTATAAGTTGTATGAGCATTTCTTATACGATGAGTTACTTTACTGCTGAGCCGATCCTCAACTTATATGTCTGTATGAGCATTATTATAAGTTGAGTTACTTTCTGTTGTAGCTTTACATTTTTCATATACTGCTGTAGATGATAGAATTGCTAGAGTAGATTGTTTACTTATTTCTTATACTGCTGATATACTTGATATTGCTCATTCTATACCACTTGTTTGTACTATTATTTTATTTATATATACTGTACCCTTGTCCTTTTCTCCGTCCGGTGCCGAGGTGTCGTCGGGGGAGCGGATGTGATAGCCACTTAGTCTTATGACTAACAGTTGCTATGTCTTCCTTTTTAGGAGGAAACCGCAGACACAGCAGCAGCAGGTTATGCAGTAGGTAGTAGCCAGGCCAGGACAATAGGGCCTGAAGGGATGTTGTCGTCGCTACCGTCAGTGACTGATGTGAGTTTTGAGAGACTCATGATATAACCCTTTGGGCAAGTTTTACTCATACTCTGATATTATAGAAGCTTATTGTAGCTTCTTTTTCTTGATGTACTTTTGACTATAATACTTATGCGTGGATTGACTTCTGTTTATAATTCTTGGTTGGGTTGACATTGGTTGATATTGGTTATAGCCGGTAGGATAGGCGTCTTGTGGTACAGGTTAGCCCGTGTGCTAACTCTACCGTAAGGCGGCTGTTCTGGGCATAAGACTCCCTCGTGCCATGTTTTGTGTTTGGGAGGGGGTCTTACAGATGGAGAGTATTCTCGATCTGGGGTTAGGTCCTGAGATGCTCACATTGTCAGGCTTCCACCTAGCTGTCAGGGCCGGGATCCTCGAGTGACGTCATTATGACCTGGAGGGCTGAGTTCGGTGGGGGCTCAACGCCTGTCGTTAGGCTTTACCTAGCTGATTGGGCTGGTGATAACACCCGGAGGTTGATGGATGGCAATTATTCTCGCTCTATGGTTAGGTCTCGAGATGCTCCCGCTGCCAGGCTTCCACCTAGCTGGCAGGGCCAGGATCCTCGAGTGACGTCATTATGACCCTGGAGGGAGAGTTCGGTGGAGGCTCAACACCATCTGCCAGGCTTTCACCTAGCTAATTGGACTGGTGGTAGCGCCCGGAGGTTGATGGATGGCAAGTATTCTCGCTTTAGGGTTAGGTCTCGAGATGCTCTGCTGCCAGATTTCCACCTAGCTGGCAAGCCTGGGATCCTCGATTGACATCGTTATGACCCTGGAGGGCTGAGTCTGGTGGGGCTCAACACCCACTGTCAGGCTTTCACCTAGCTGATGGGCCGGTGGTAGTGCCCAGAGGTTGAGGATGGCAAGTATTCTCTCTCCGGGGTTAGGTCCCGAGATGCTCCTGCTGCCAGGCTTCCACCTAGCTAGCTGGCCGGGATCCTCGAGTGACATCGTTATGACCTGGAGGGATGAGTCCGTTGGAGGCTCAACACCCGCCATTAGGCTTTCACCTAGATGATTGGGCCGGTGGTAGAGCCCAGAGGTTTATGATGACAAGTATTCTTGCTCTGGGGTTAGATCCAAAATGCTCCCGCTGCCAGGATTCACTAGCTGGTAGGTCCAGGATCCTCGAGTGATGTCATTATGACCCTGAAGGGCTGAGTCTGGTGGAGGCTTAACACCTGCCGTCAGGATTTCACCTCGATGATTGGGCCGGTGGTAGCGCCCGGAGGTTGATGGATAGAAAGTATTCTCGTTCTGGTGTAGGGCATGAGATGCTCACTGTCAGGCTTCTATCTAGCTGGCAGGGCTAGGGTTCTCAGTGCACATGATGATATCTAAAGTCGGGACCTATACATTCGAATTTTGAGGCAAAGATCGCAGGGTTGATAGGTTGAGCTCGGCAGGTCGGCGAGCCGAGTCTACTATCGGCAGTTACAATTCATCCAACCAAAATTTTACTTGGATGATTCTTGGTTTTTTGCCAAGTCTTAAGGAAAGAGAGCCGCGACAGGCGAGCTGGGAATTCGCGGACCTAGCTCGGCAAGCTTCCAGCCCAGTTGCCGCAGGATAAATAGAGAGGGTAAAAGGATGGAGAGCTGAGGTCTCAACATCTACTGAGGAAGAAGAAAGCACGTGGGCGAGCTGGGTAGTCACGAGCCTAACACGACGAGTAATCCGCCCTTGATTGTTCGGGGTTGGCGAGCTCTCAAGGCCTCTCCGCGGTCACGAATCCTAACTCAAATGCATTTCAGCGGCTTGCTCCATCCAGGTGAAGTCACTCTATGGAGGAGGACAGCTCGCAGGTGAGTCAATAAATAAGTAGATTAAAAAAAACGGGGGAGAGAAAT
>CM077153.1:149795356-149826452 GCA_039583875.1 Platanthera guangdongensis | reverse complement strand
AAACCAGACCGTTGTTGCTCCATCCAGACCGCCGCAACTAACTGACAGACCGCTGCTGCGTATTTCTGCCAGACCACTGAGGCTTCCTTCAGACCGCAACGGCTAACCTCCATACCACTGGACTAAATCGCTAGATCGCTGAGACATGTAGACCGCTGTAGTTAGACTTATGCCTGACCGGTCTCCTCAAGCGCCAACACTCCCCGTAAAGCTGGGGCATATATATCTAATATGCTCAGCTTGCTACAAACCTCCTCAAAAGGAGTAACTGGCTTGGTGAAGAAATTAGCCAGTTCTTTCTCTAAGGTAACAAACAGAGTGCATATCTGATTCTTCAAAATCTCCTCTCTAATGAAGTACCAATCAACGTCGATATGCTTCATCCTCCCATGGAAGATAGGATTCCTCGAAATATATATGGCTGCCTTGTTGTCACAAGACATTGGTCGAGGATGATCATAAAGCTCTCCAAAATCAAGCATAAGTGTCTGTAACCACTTCAACTCGCAGGTAGTTAGAGCCATGCTCCTATAATCAGCTTTTGCGCTTGACCTGGAGACAATAGCTTGTTTCTTTCTCTTCCAACCGACCAAATTCCCTCTAACAAAAGTACAAAACCTAGATGTGAACTTCCTATATCTGCATAGCTAGCATCAGAATATGCCTCAACCTTCAAATGCCCCCTTCTCTAAAATAGAAGACTTTTCCCTGGAGCACCTTTCACATACTCTAGAATCTTCATTGATGACACTCCTTAGGAGCTTGCAAAAACTGACTCACTCTTACTACTGCATAACAAATATCCGGTCTTGTGATTGTTAGATAAATGAGTTTCTCCACAAGCCGTCTGTACCTGGTGACTGATGCACTCACGACAAGTGTACCGATCGTAGTCAAGTAATAATGTGAGGAGTTGAATCTCCGGATATCGATCTCTCGAGGAGTGCAAGTAGGGAGTGTGATTTCGCTATTTGAAAAAGGGATTGCAAGTGTTAACGTAAACAAAGGGGGGGTTTTGGTTTGGATTCCTAAGTTAACAACAATAAGAAAATTATTACGGGTCACCGTCACCGCGTCTCTTTGGTGGATTACTCAAGAGAGTAATACAGAAGATGGAAGAGCTAATGAGGGTCGCGATCACCTCTTCACAATGCACGCTTCTAGCAATCTCTAGAACTTCACAATCACAACTTGAACAAGAGAAAATATGAAGTTCAACAAAAATATCAATGACTAAAATATATCAACACTTAGACATGCTGAAATATTCAAGCTATCAATGCTCATACACATCATTCCAACACCCAAATATGCAGAAAAAGAAATACTACAAGTGAAGAGGAAGAGAAACAACCAAACGCGCCAAGGCTTTCCGAGATTCATAGCCGGAGTTAAGGGTTGTCGGGCCTTGTCCGGGCTCGGTCTACGGATGACGTCCGGTGTCCAGAAGGGCTGTCACTTCTTCCAATAACCCGTCTTCTTCGTGAATAATCGCTGGGCCGGATCTATCCGGAGAACTCCACAGATGCAGCAACCTATGAGCTTGAAATGGAGCTTGGAGCTTGGAGATGACAATGATGGCCGAAGATGAAGCTTTTGCAAGCTCTTGGAGGAGAAATGGTGGCCGGATCAAATCTCCAAGGATGAGAAAGAAAAAGGTGGCTGGAGGGAATATTTCCCCGCTCAAAGGAGCAGAAAAGGGCGGCTGGGTCGGACTGGATCGGAATCCCCCCGAAGAAGAAGAAATTTGCGCTTTAAATAGAAGCAGGTCAGAAAAATAGGCACGCATGGTTTGGCGCACGACCGTACGTAAACCGTGCGATATTAACTTACAGAACAAGCCTGCAGAAGGAGAGGCGTTGACCCGTGCATTTTACTCGTGCACGGGCGCTTCCGCCCGTGCATGAAGGCAATCGCATGGGTAAACACAGAGCACAAGAATGCAGGAGAAAATAAAGGAACCGTTCGTTTTACTCGCACACGAGCACTGCCTCCCGTGCGTGAACAAAGCACACGATTAACTATAGAAAGGAACAAACTAGAAAGCTGCAGGAAAACCGTGCATTTCCTTCGTGCACGGTTATAATGAAACCGGGCGTCAGCCGTGCGTGAGGATCGTCGAACTCAGCTCGACGAAATTCGTCGAGCTCAGTTCGACGTTCTTCCAGCTGAACAAAATGCACGATCGGGCACAAACCGTGCGTGAAAAAAGCGCGCGACCGTGCATTTTCCTCAAAACAGAATTCCTGCCTTGGGGAAAGCGCACCACCTGCACAACAAAACCACAACTGGAGCACAAGCTCCAAGCAATAAATATACAGAAAGGAAAATAACAGGAAAGAGCCATGGGGAGCACCATGTGCTTACCCCCAACAACAGAACGTGGAAATTCACACCCTTGGGCCAAAGTAGTGCACAAGATGTTCAAGTGAACATGTAAACAAAAATATAACTTTTCCAATTAAAAAAGTAGTGCACATGCCAAAAAATAAGCCCAGATGAGTCGGAAAAACCCTATAAATATCAGACTTATCAGTGACATCCTCAAGAAGAGATGAGTCTGCACTCCAACACTTGTCATCTCCGACTGACATCAGAGAACGAGCTAGTTTAGCCCTAAGGAGGCATGTCTCTTTTAAGAGGTCCAATGCATACTTTCTCTGCAAAAGAATAATAGACCCTAGTTTCTTGAATATTTCAATGCCCGAGAAATATTTTGGAGATCCCATATCTTTAGTAACAAAATGCTTAAGAAGATGATTCTTGGACATATCCACACCTCTATCATCCCCTGTGAGAAGAATATCATCCACATAGACAGCAAGGACAACAAAACTAGCCAATGTATTGTGAATGAATAACGAGTGATCCGCAGCACTTCTAGCAAACCCAACCAACAAAATGACCTCATTGAACTTGTTAAACCAGACCCTGAGACTTTGCTTAAGACCGTAGATTACCTTTTGCAATTTATAGACCTAAGACTCCCCCCGAGAAACATACCCAGGAGGTTGCTCAATATAGACAGTTTTCTGTAAATCACCATAAAGAAAGACATTCTTCACATCCAGTTGAGATATTTCCCAGTCTCTGTTGACGGCCACAGAAAAAAGCACATGGATTGTAGTAATCCTTGTCACGGGAGAGAAAGTGTCAAAGAAATCCACACCATATGTCTGCATAAGACCTTTGGCAACAAGCCGAGCCTTGTAACGATCAATAGATCCATCAGGTAGAAACTTAATTACAAAGACCCAATGACAGCCAACTATGTCAGCACCGGGAGGTGTAGGAACAAGAGTCCAAGTACCCCATTCAGTAAGAGTACGCATCTCTTCATCCATAATACCTTCCAATGAGGGATTTCAAAAGCATCTTGATACGAAGAGGGAACAACATTAACCGAGAGGGCCAGAGTAAAGCTTCTAGATGAAGGAGAGAGCTGAGCATAAGAGACCACATCCTAAACATAATGTTTAGTGCAGGAGCGAACACCTTTCCGAAAAGCAATCAGAAGATCTAGATCTGACCTGTCTACTATATTATCCCCATCCAAAGAAGAGACTACTGGTCTGGGAGCTGGTTGCAGCAGCTTAGGAGAAAAAGCAGGGACAGTAGAGGAGTCAGAAGGAGAAGTATCAGAAATAGGAGAAGAAGAAAGCAGGGCAGGCTCTGAAAGCGGTGTTGGTACAATGGGAGAAGGAGAAGAACTATCAGATGAAAAAGGAAGAGAGGGAGAAGAAAAGAAGGGAGCATTCTCAAATAAAGTAGCATCTGCCGACACATACTGTTTCCAAATAATAGGATCAAAACAACGATACCCTTTTTATGTCGGATAATAGCCCAAAAAGATGCACTTCACAGAACGAGGAGAGAGTTTGTCATGTCCAGAAGCAGGAGAGTGAACAAACGCTGTGCAACCAAAGATATGAAGAGGTAACAAAAAGGGTGTCCCATTAGGATAGAGAATAAAAAAAGGGAGTTTGTCCATTGAGAACCAAAGACGAAACTCTATTAATGAGAAAACATGAAAGAAGAACTGCATGACCCCAATAGGACTGAGGAACATGCATAACAGTAAGAAGAATACGATCAACATCTAAAAGATAATGATTCTTACGCTCAACAATACCATTCTGTTGTGAAGTATAAGGGCAAGTAGTTTGATGAACCACGCTATGATCCAAATAAAACGAAATAAACTGATGACTAAGGTATTCTTGAGCATTATTAGTACTAAGAATTTTAATATGGGTATCAAATTATGTACGTATTTCATTATAAAATGTAGAAAAACTGAGAAAATCTCAGAGGTTTGCGGAGCAAATATAACCACGTACACCTGGAAAAATCAACAATGAATGTAACAAAATATAAACTACCCCTACAAACAGTTTGAAGGGGAGCAGGACCCCAAATATCAGAATGAACTAAATCAAAAGGGCGAGAAGAACTGCGACCTTGCTTAGCAGGAATAGAAGATCGGTGATGCTTGCCAAACTGACAAGCTTCACAATCCAGAGTAGAATCCCCGCGGGGTAAATCTGGCAAAAGTTGATAAAGAATCCAAGGAGGAGGATGCCTAAGGTCAAATGCCACTGAAGCAGAGAAGAAGAGGTAGAAAAAGCAGAAGCAGTATCAAGGTAGAATAATCCGCCGCTCTCAGTCCCAATAGCAATCACCTCCTTGGAATGAGAAATCTGAAAAGCACAAGTAGAGGCAGTAAAAAAAGCTTCACAATGCAACTGTTTACAAAGAGCAGAAACAAAAAGAAGATTGCATGAAAAATTCAGGACATAAAGGGTATTCTGCATCTAAAGTGAGTGAGTAATATGCACAGTGCTATACCCACAAATCAGAGAAGGAGAACCATCCACAAAAAGAACCAGAGGTAACCGGTTGCTCTTGTCAAGAGAAGAGAAAAGACGAGAATTGCCGGTCATATGATTTATTGCACCAGAATCAATAAGGCACCTGCCTATAGTGGCCAACTGAGCTGTTCTAGAAGTAACAAACAAATGATGACATTTGCACTGAGAACACAAGAAAAAAAATGAAAGATACACTCCAATCAGGATAATTTGGATCTATAAGCTTTGAAGCAGTCACCAAACTACTAGAAGCAGAGAAAGAAGAAGTAGAAAGAGAAGGAGGAATAGAGAGAGTAGAAGAAGAAGGAGCGTCCACAAAAAATAGATAGAAACCCCACGGTTTCACAAAACAAATCGCGCGGACAAACAATGCAACGACAAGTGCAAACAAGAGGAGAGACCACACAGTCTCGGTGTCAACACAGCAGTGGCAGGAAAGATGCCGCGACCAAAATGCAGAGCCTGCAATAGAGAAGAGAAGCTGTTTGGACAGACAAGCAGCGAGAAGAGAAAAGACCGCATGGCCAAGGTGACAACACACCAGCGGTAAGAAAAAGAAGCCACGACCTGGATGCGGAACCACAATGGTTAGAGAAACTGCAGCGAGAAGAGAAAATATGAAGAGAAGTAAAGGAAGAGAAATAGCGCGGACAGAGTGGAAGCTGCTCAAACAGAAAGAGAAGCAAGGGAGGGCAGGGAGGGAAACCACGTGGACATAACATAAGCCGTGTGAACAGAAGAGAAGCCACGTGAATTGGGGCAATGAACCTCGCTTTGATACCAAGTAAAAAAGTTAAATAAAGGCAAATTTTATTGCTCCAAAGAGGTAATCATTACATAGGTTTGCCACCTTATTTATAGAAACTGGGAGAGATGAGAGAATACAACAACCGATGTGGGACTAAATACAAGTCTGTCGGCCTACGTGGTTTGATATGGTCAAACCACCCACTATTCAACAAATAATAAAACACCAACTGACAACTAGCAAAGTCGCCTATCTACCAAGGAAGACCGCTGAAATAGGCTACCATACCGCAACTGCGGGTTGCCACCAGACTGCAGTTGCGGCTACCCACCAAACTGTTGATGCGGCTTCAACCAGACTGCTGCGGCTCCATCCAGACCCCCGCGACTAACCGACAGACCGCTGTTGCGTCTTTCTACCAGACTGCCGCGGCTTCCTTTAGACCGCTGCGGCTAACCTCTAGACTGCTAGACCAAACCGCTAGGTCACTGAGATATGTAGACTACTGTGGTTAGACTTAAGTCTGCCTGGTCTCCTCAAGCTTGAACAACCTTTTTATTCCACAATTGCCGAATTTCTGAAACCTCTATGCTAACCAGATGGACTTTCGCCCTTAAGTCCTCTTCTACCGGCACCACCGCTGACTCAATCACAACACTCGCTCCATTAAGGCTTTCCTTAGAACTGAAATATGGAAGACATCGTGTAATCAACTCAGATTTGGGGAGATCGCCAACCGATAGGCTGCTTCTCCAATTCATTCCACGACTTCGAACGACCCAAAAAACCTAGGCCCTAACTTCTTGAGTAGGCAAATCCACAAAACACCTTTTAAATGACTTAATCTTTTGATATATCCAATCTCCTGCTGTGAACTCCACGTTCCTATGGTGAGCATTAAAATACTTCGCTTGCTGATCCTGAGCAACCTTTATGCGCTCCTGAATTATTTTCACCAACTCACAAGAATCAACCACCATTTCTTTTCCCAAAAGTTTTGTGTCTTCCGCCTCTGTCCAGGACATCGGTGTTCGACACCGCCTTCCATACAAAGCCTCATATGGTGCCATCTTGATACTCGTATGGAAACTATTATTGTAGGAAAACTCCACCATGAAAAGATGATCTTCCCACCTCTTGTCGAAATCAAGGGTACACATTCTCATCATATCCTCCATTGTATGATTCATCCTTTCGGTTTGAACATCAGTTTGAGAATTGAACACCGTACTAAACTTGAGCTTTGTGCCCAGACTCTTCTGTACCAACCTCCAGTCTTTGGACGTGAACCATCCATCGCGATCACTAATGATACTCTCTGGAATTTCGTGCAACCGTACAATATTGCGAACATATAATTCTACCAGCTTCTCCATGCTGTCCTCCTTCCGATTTGGGATGAAGTGAGCCACTTCGGTCAAGCGATCCATGATCACCCAAATCCACTAAGCCTTCACTAAGACACAAGTTTGACACCGACTCATGTACGAAGCTACATCCCGCTTCAAACCAGGCCACTGAAAGGATTTCCTCATATCCAAGTACATCTTTGTACTGCCCGGGTGAATGGAGTACTTCGTGAAATGAGGCTCAAAAATCAACTCCTCGCGGAGCTTGCTGAACTCCATTACACATATCCTTCCATCCTTCCTTAAGATTCTATCAATCATCTCCCAAGAACTACCCTCGCCTCTTTGAGCTTCGACCACAAATGGCTGGAGCTCCACATCCACATTGGTCGCTTCCCGGATACGATCAGATAAGTCATTATGCAACTCTATCCAGTTCAATTAAGCCATTCTAGACTCGCCTCTTACTACACAATCGATGACGAGGGACTCAAAATCTCACACCAACCGCTCATCATGAGCTTCAATCCAATTCTCTTGTCCAGAATATTTCCTACTCAAGGCATTGACCACCATGTTTTCCTTGCATGACGTATACTAAATCGCCACATCATAGTACCCAAGGAACTCAACCCACCTGTGTTGCCGCATGTTCAAGTCATTTTGATCTAGAAGATACTTCAGGCTTTTGTGGTCCGTGAAGATCTCCACTTTCGCACCATACACATAGTGCTGCCACAATTTCAATGGAAAAATTACTGCCTCCAACTCCAAGTCATGGATAGGGTAACTCCTCTCATGGGGCTTCAACTGCCTAGATCCAAAGGCTATCATGCTGCCATGTTGCACTAACACGCAACCGAAACCGCAACCTGATGCATCACTGAAAATTTGTATTCCTTCAGTCTCTTTAGGAAGACTTAGGATTGGAGTCAACATCAACCTTTCCTTCAAGGTATCAAACACTTGAGTACACTCCTGAGTCCACACAAACTTCTGGTCCTTATAAGTCAGAGTAGTAAGGGACAGAGCTATTCGCGAAAAGTTTTCCACAAATCTTCTATAGTACCCATCTAGTCCAAGGAAACTCCTTACTTCCGCTATGGTGCTCAGAACTGGCCAATCCTTGATGGCCTCAACTTTTGCTGGATCCACCGCCACCCCATCACAACTTATCACATGGCCCAAAAATGCCACCTTCTCTAACCAGAACTTGCACTTCGAGAACTTAGCATAATATTGTTTCTCTCTCAAAGTCTGTAAGACTACTCGCAAATGAGCCTCATGCCCCGCCTCGATTTGGAGTATACCAAAATGTCGTCAATGAAAACCACCACAAAAAAGTCTAAGTACTCCCGAAAAACTCGGTTAATCAAATCCATGAATACCGAGGGTGCATTCGTCAACCTGAACGACATCTCTGAGAACTCAAAGTGGTTGTACCTCGTACCAAAAGCACTCTTGGGTATGTCCTCATCTTGATTCCGCAACTGGTAGTACCCTAACTTCAAGTCCAACTTAGAGTACACCAGTGACCCCACCAAATGGTTGAACAAGTCATCTATTTATGGAATCAGATACTTATTCTTTACGGTCAGTTTATTTAGTTCACGGTACTCTATGCACAACCACATACTACCATCATTCTTCTTCAAGAATAGCACTGGTGCGATCCATGGCGAAGAGCTGGGTATAATGTACCCCTACTCCAACAGTTCCTACAACTGTACCTTGAGCTCGGCCAACTCCTTCAGTGCCATCCTAATAGGAGGAAGTGACACCGATCTAGCTCATGACATTAACTTAATCGAGAAATCGATCTCCCGTCGAGAAGGTTCTCCAGGAAGCTCCTCAAGAAACACATCCTCAAAGTCTGCCACTACTAGCACTTTTCTGATTGATAGCTTGGAAAGTTGAACTTTTAACAATGCTACAAAAGCTACTCCTCCCTGGTTAACTGCCTGCACCAATTGCATGGCCAAAATCAGGGAGCATGTAACACCCCAAAAATCGTATTCGAACCGGTCGCGTCCTAAGGAATTTTTGGTGCCTTAATAGGGGTACACGGCTTGGGACACGGGCGTGTCCAAGGCCGTGTCTTTCTATGTGTTGGTCGGCTGTGTCCAGAAAAGGACACGGCAGGAAACACGGCAGCGACACGCGCGTGTTAAGCGTGATACAGGTGTGTGCATACCCGTGTCACCACCAGTGTTCCCAAGAGACATGACGGTTGGCGTGGCGGTTATCTGTGACACGCCCCTAGGTCACGGGAATGTCAAGACATGACACGTGCATGTCAGGTTGAGACACAGACGTGTCTTGACCCGTGTCCTTTTCTGTGCTCGACGATTGTGCCTGGATCGGGGCACACGGCCTGGGACACGGCCCTGTGCAAGGCCGTGTTCGGCCCAGGAGTGAGGAATTTTGGGAGGATCTGAGCCGTTCGTTTTCTTTAAATAAGATCTGACGGCCCAGGTGTGTTCCTGCTTTATTAAGGCCGGGAATTGAGGATTAATTCCTCATTTTCACTTAAGCTTTCTCTTTATAAGGAGTTAGAGAGAGGAGAGAGCAAGGAGGAAGGAAGAGGAGGATTCTGGCCGCCGGCGGAGCATCGGAGCACCGAATCGAGAACCGAGACTGGATCCGCGGAGGAAATTCCCTTGCGAAGCTTTCCATCTGTATAGATTCCTAAGCACAAAAGCGAACTACAAGGGTAACGATTCTCTACTTGAACATGTGAAGCTCTCTTTCTTTTGCATAAGGAAACCCGCTCCCGCGAGTGTGCGGTGTTCCTTGGGGTTGTAGTGAATAATCCCCCTTATGTTGTATATAGAGTCCAGAACTGAAGTACGGATATAGGCATTGTGTATGAAGCCTACCCAAACGTGTTGGCCTGGATTGGTGAAGTTGCATATTGTGTGGTTTGCCGGAGAAGACTCCGTGCTTTGGTTTTTGGATTTCTACATGGTAGATTGTAGCAGGGATCCTTGGGGATTAACTCCAAGGCGCACCCGAAAAACTGAGCGGAAACGTAGTTCTGCTAACTTGGCGGTCGGGGAGCCAGCCTTGAACATAACTGTGTTATGTGATGTTTGGAAATGTTTTGGGATCCGAGAGAAGCTTGGCCCGTACGTACGTCTTAAAGTGAATATGCAGAGTGAGTAACGGGCAAGTGGAATCGGATCTGGGCTATGTGGTTCGGCGCTAGAGACCCAAAAGAGGGACTGGACGTTGGCATAGTCGGGAGTCTTAGCTGTGGCCAGAAAGATTAAAATGCTCATGATGTTGCCATCCCGGGGATGGTGATGAAGCCATTGAATTGACCGGATTCACCTATAATGTACCCTGAGTGCACGGGGTGTTTGGCCACACGAGCCTACACTTGTGGTGTTGTATGTTTGTACTTTATTGTTTAGCTGGTCTAATGAAATGCAGGGAAGGAGCACCACCGTCCCGAGTAAGGGGTGTGGTCGTTATAATTTGGTCGGCTTTGGCTGACCGTTATTTTGTTTGCCCCCATGCAGTGGAATGTTGCTTGCAGGTACAGCGGAGCCAAGTACCAAATAGCGGGCTGAAGCCCATGTTGCTAAACTGGCCCTCGAAGGCCAAAGCAAATTGTTGTTTTTAATTTTGTCATGTGTGGATGTTGGGTATTGTATCCACAACGTACCTGATTTGAAGAAGCCCATGAACAAGCTAAGTAAATAGACAATGTATTTGACAAAATATTTCAAGTTGTGCATGCAGTTTTTCCGCTAAGTGCACACCAATGTCAGGGTGCAGTAGGTCAATATACACGGGTCTGCACGACGTAATCCCTCGTTGAGCAGATCAGTGTGTTGGCTTACGTGTACTCTCTCTATTGGACTGTACTTATTTTCAAGTACAGGGTTGTGATCATGCAAGAGCAGACAAGGAGCAAGGATGGGTCAAAGAGCAGCTCATGGATGGAAAGACGAAAAATTGTCTAAGTGAGATTCGACGAGAATCACCAAGTGATTCTCGCCGATTCGGCGAGAATCACTAGTGATTCTCGCCGATTCATCGAGAATCACCGGCTGATTCTCGCCGTCTCTATCCGGCTACATCAAAGCATGAGATTCTGGCGCTAAGTCATAATCGACGAGAATCACCAAGTGAGTCTCGCCGATTCGGCGAGAATCACTAGTGATTCTCGCCGAATCATCGAGAATCACTGGCTGACTCTCGCCGTCTCTTTCCAGCTTTCCCTGAGCGTGCAAACAAGTCTACTTCGTCGAGAGTCACCTTTGAGTCTCGATGATTCGACGAGAATCACCTCTGATTCTCGCCGAATCGGCGAGAATCAACTTTGATTCTCGTCGATTTTGACATGGGCAATTTTCTTGAAACCTCTGGACCGGATTCTGCCGCTGGCACTATTTTGAACCGGGGTTAGGGTTTCTTCTGGTGGGACCCATAACGGTTATATTGGAGTATTTCACCGTATAAATATATGCGTATTTTGAACAGAGCATATACATAGAAAGAAGCCGAGCGACGATCTTGACCTAAAATCGCGAAACTACTCCGCCGCCGTCGCCGCTCGTCCAAGTCGATCGCCGCCCGTTTGATCGAGGTTTCCTCCAGATCTCCTGGCGATAGAAGCATAGCCAAGCATAGCGTCTCACGCGTCTAACCAGAGATCCCTTGTCTCTTGATTTGTTGATCGGGAACACCTTCCCCGTCCGAATCGATCGAGACGACCGATCCTAGTGTGACCGTTGGAAGACCTAGCTAGCTTTGCTACGAAGTTTGGATCTCCAAAGTACAGCAGCCGCACATTGTTGTCGCCGCCGATCCCGTGAACCTAGCCGCCGCCCATCTTGCCGCCGCCGGTTCCGGGGAGATTCTCTCCAAGAGAGATCTAGGGTTGTGGACTCTTCGTGGACTTCAAGATCACGTCGTCAACGAAGAGGGACACCTTAGTCTCCAAAAGTAGTTTGTATTTCTTGTACATTCTAGTTCATTTTTGTTGTAAAGGAACGTTGGTTCCGAGTTGTAAGGGTTGGGTGCAACCCGTGTTGTGGGAGTGTTGTCTCCTACGTGTGGAAGGGTTCCTTCCGGTAGTGCAAGGATTGGATTTCAATCCTGTTGGTGAAGAGACCGAGTCGTCCCTTGTTGGGAGATAGGTCGAAGGGGGAAAGTGGATGTACCAAAATCGGGGAACCACTATAAATAGCTTGTGTACTTTGTTTGCTGTGTTGTTTTATTTTCGTGTGCAGGTACAATTTTAATTCCGCAAAAATGCTGCACGTCACCTATTCCCCCCCCATAGGTGAAGGTAGTTGACACTAGGTGAACTTTCAAGTGGTATCAGAGGGAGGTTGCTCATCAAAAAGGTTAACACCTTGAGTTGAATCCTGCCGCTAGTGTCAAGAAGAAGGCAAACATCTACTATGGACGGGCTCAAGTTCACAGGCAAGATCCCAGTGTGCACCAGGCTCAACTTTCCTATCTGGAAGGAAAAGATCAGGTTCTACATGGAAGCAGTTGATCCTAGACTCTTCATGATCATGGAGGAGGGACCTTATGTCCCTACTAAGGTCTCCACCATAGATCCTACCAAGAAAGTGCCAAAGAAAATTTCTGAAATGGATAAGGACGAGATGGTGCTGGTCGGACTTGACAAGAAGGCGCAGAACATTCTGGTCAGCGCGGTCGATGACTCAATGATGCAGAACTTCTGCAACTGCAGGACAGCAAAGGAGATCTGGCACTGCCTGATTATCCTAATGGAGGGCACTGATGAAGTAAGGGATGATCGGAGATCCCTTCTGAACCAGAAATATGAGGCCTTCAGACAAGGGCCTAAGGAAGAGATCAGAGTCACCTTCGAGAACTTCCTCAAGATTGTCAATGCCCTCAAAGGGTATGGAAGAGTGTTCACTGATGGTGAACTTAATGATAAATTCCTTAGGTCCCTCACTAAGGAATGGGACACAAAGATCTGCGCCATCCGAGAGTTTGGGAGACTAGCTGAAACAGACCCGCAAATCCTGTTTGGGAAGCTGATGTCCTATGAGCTTCAACTGAACACCAGGAAAGCAGAAGAAGAAGCAGAGAAGGCTGCAGCCAAAGAAAAGACTGTGGCTCTAAAAGCCATTCACTCCAGAAAAGGCAAGGGTGCGGTTTCATACCATTCCAGGAAAAAGGATGAGGAGGAGGACTCCGAGCCATGCTCCTCCAGCTTAGAGCTGTCCGAGGAGGATTTCTCCCTCATCACCCGAGAATTCAAGAAGTTCCTCAAGATGAGGAATCAAAGAAAGAAAGACGGCTCCTCCTCCCGGCATTAGAAGAAAAATTATTCTTCTGACATGTATGCTCCTAAACCGAACAAACATCGCTCCTCTGACATTATTTGTTTTGGATGCAATAAGCCAGGACACGTCGTGGCCAACTGCTACCAAGGCAAGAGAGAAAAAGGGAAAGAAGAGGAGCACAAATCCTCGAGAGATAAGAAGAAAGAGAGGAGCTACATCGCCAAAAGGCCAAAGACACTGAGTGAGTCTGATTCCTCAGACTTCAGTGATGATGAGGAAGCCTACTTCGGGCTGGTGGGTCGCTCCGACTCAGAAGGAGAATGCCCCCCATTTACTAGGAAGGTAAAAGCTCACACCCCTCTCTCCGACTCCGACTCTGATCCTGAGTCTCAGGATGATGACCCTGAGGATAGCCTTTCGGCCTGTGAAGCGGAGCTCCTCGAGAAGTATGAGCTTCTGCTCAACACTTTCGAGGAGTGCCATAAGAGACTGAAGGCTGAGAAAAAGGAAGTGAAATTCCTTAAGGGTGAGTGTGTCTCCCTAAGGGAAGAGGTCACCAGTTTGATTTCTCTCCGACAGGAGCACCTTGACCTGACTTCAAAGCATTCAGAGTCTCTTAAGCTCCTTGATCTTAAGCAGGAGGAAGTCGACAAGTTGGAAGAACAACTTGCGGCAGAAAGGAAGATCGTCAAGAGCTTCTCTATGCCAAAAACAGTTCTTCCAGTAGTTGATACCTTCTCTGCTCAGGCCAAAGGAGCTGGCTTGGGGCATGTAGGGGTATCTGGTTCCTCATCCAGGAGAAACAAGAACCAGAGGAAGAATAAGGCTGCCAAGAAGGCCTCTGCTGATGAAAAGGGAAAGGCTCCGCTCAGTCCTGTTGAGTTCAGAAAGCCTAGCTTTCCCTGCAACCAACATGACTTTGAATCAACCTTTGGTCATCATTTCCGGCCCTCGGTTGCAAAGCCAAAGAGCCGATATGATGGTTGGACTTTTCCCCGGAACTTCGGTGAGAGTTCCTTTAAGGCACCTTATGAGGAAATCCACATGGGAAATTATGGTCAATTCTCTAGCGGCCATAACGGAAAGCAGGCACCAAGAGCCAAGCCTGTTATACTGAAGGAACAGAAGGTGACGAAGTCATGTGACTGCTATCACCATGAGGCCTCCACCTCCAGATCCAAGGCCCCAGTTGTACCCACCATTCCCAGGGTAAAGCAGGAGCCTAGGAAGAGGTACAACAGATTTGACTGTTGGTGTTGTGGCAAAGTCGGTCACTTTACCGTGGATTGTTGGTTTAATCCAAGGTATCACGAGACTCCCTATGTTAGCAATGCGAGGCCGACCACTTGTAGGGTTAACCAACCGAGGGGGAGTATGCTAACCAAGAATCTAGAACCCAAGTTCGATTGGATTCCTAAGGGAAATTAATTTTGTTTTGCAGGAATGTCCAAAGGCCACCAAAACACCGATCTGGTACTTGGACAGTGGTTGCTCCCGACACATGACTGGGACTAGAAGCCTGCTGCGTGATTACACTCCAGTCGAGAATGGACCCAAAGTCATCTTTGGAGGGTCAGATAGAGGAGTCACCAGAGGTTACAGTATGATTTCCAACGGTATAATCTCTATCACCGACGTGGCTTATGTTGAAGGGTTAAATCATAACCTGATCAGTGTAAGGCAGTTATGTGATAAATGTTATGACGTTAAGTTCTGCAAGGATAAATGCCTGATAAGTTCATGCGCCTCTTCTGAGACGATATTAACAGGCATTAGGAGCCGAAATATTTTCTGCTTAAATTTTCTTAGTTTAGATTCATCTACCCCCGTATGTCTAGTGGCAGCTGGCAGTGCATCTCTTTGTGAACAATGGCACAAGAGATTGGCACATATTAATTTCAAGACAATTAGTATGCTGTTTTCTAAAAATTTGGTAAGGGATGCTCCCATTATCAAGTGCATCAAAGATAGCCCCTGTCCTGCATGCCAGATGGGCAAACAGACTCGGGCTACCTTTAAGAGCATTGCAGACAAAGACTCTTCCCGGTGCCTTTATTTTCTACATATAGACTTGTTTGGTCCAATGCAAGTTCATAGCTTGGGAGGCAAGTCATATACACTCGTGATAGTTGAAGATCATTCTCGATTTACTTGGGTGTTCTTCTTAAAATGAAAGTCAGATACGTTTGACATCTTCACTAGTTTTGTCAAGCAGGTTCAGAACAAATTTAACTGTTCAGTGGTCAAAATCAGAAGTGACCATGGAACAGAATTCGAATCTGGTGCTATGACAGAGTTTTGTGAAGAACAAGGTATCTTTCATGAGTTTTCCTCCCCGCGCACTCCTCAGCAAAATGGAGTTGCGGAGAGGAGAAATAGAACTCTCATTGAAGCCTGCACGACAATGTTGAAAGACGCTTCTCTCCCAGAATACTTCTGGGCAGAGGCTGTCAATACAGCTTGTCATGTACAAAACCGAGCATTGATCAACAAGCATCATCGTAAGACGCCTTATGAGCTACTGAGAGGCAGGAAACCAACCATGTCCTACTTGAGGATCTTTGGTTGCCGATGCTATGTACTGAATAATGGGAAGTACCCGCGTACTAAATTTGGTGAAAAATGCTTCGAAGGCATATTCATGGGCTATAGTTCCCACAGTCGGGCATATACGGTCTTCAATAAGAAAACCCTAGTGGTAGAAGAATCAATTAATGTTGTATTTGATGAAGGAAGTTTGCTTAACAGCAATTCTTCCAGTGGTACTCTTGAAGATGCAGGTGCACGACTTGAACAGCTGAGTCTCGATGAGACCGCTAAAGATGACACTCCTAAGTACATCAAAGTTTCCACCTCCACGTCATCTGGAAATGTTGAATATCAAAATGGAACAAATCTCCTAGAAGGAGGAGAAGCCCAAGAAGTAGTCTTAACTCCAGACGCTAGACTTCTAGAGCTCCGGCACGTGAGGGATCATCCTAGAGATCAGATCATCGGAGATCCTCGTGTCGGTGTCAGAACTCGAAGAGGTACTATTAACGAAATTTTACATCTTAGCTTCCTGTCACAGGTTGAGCCAAAGAAGTTCGACGAGGCGAACAAAGATGCGGCATGGATTTTGGCCATGCAAGATGAACTACATCAATTCGAACGATGCAACGTTTGGACGCTGGTTCCCAGACCACACAAGCAGAATGTGATTGGCACCAAGTGGATCTTCAGAAACAAACTGGATGAACATGGTGTCATCATAAAGAACAAGGCCAGGCTGGTGGCTCAAGGTTACAGACAGGAGGAGGGGATTGACTTCGACCAGACCTTTGCACCAGTGGCAATTCTCGAGGCAATCAGACTGTTCCTGGCGTATGCTTCGCACAAAGGATTCACAGTCTATCAAATGGATGTGAAATCAGCATTCCTGAACGGAGACCTGAAAGAGGAAGTATACGTCGCTCAACCCCCAGGTTTTGTCAATCCTACTTATCCCAATCATGTGTATTTTCTCAATAAAGCTCTATATGGTTTAAAACAAGCTCCACGAGCTTGGTATGAGACTTTATCTAGTTTTCTTCTTGAGAACAAGTTCTCTAGAGGTAAAATAGATAAAACATTGTTTCTCAGGGAAGTCAAAGGCAAGATTTTGCTGGTGCAAATCTATGTCGATGACATTATATTCGGCTCAACGGACAACAATCTTTGCAAAACGTTTTCTAAACTTATGCAAGGAAAGTTTGAAATGAGCAGTATGGGAGAGCTCAAGTATTTCTTGGGACTTCAAGTGAAACAGTCTGAGGATGGAATCTTTATCTCTCAGACGAAGTTCACAAATGAACTCCTTAAGAAATTCAGTATGGAGAATGCAACCTCTATGAGGACTCCAATGGGATCCACTATGTCTCTGGATAAGGATGAGAAAGGTAAACCTTTCGATGAAACCAAATACAGAAGCATCATTGGATCCCTGCTCTACCTTACTGCCAGTAGACCGGATATCATGTTCTCCACATGTGTCTGTGCCAGATATTAGGTGAACACTAAGGAATCTCACTATGTCGCTGCAAAGCGAATTCTAAGATACCTTAAAGGTACTCCCAATCTTCGATTGTGGTACCCGAGAAACAATGATGTCGAGCTAATAGGTTTTTCAGATGCTGATTTTGCAGGGAGTAGGGATGACAGGAAAAGCACCTCCGGGACGTGTCAATTCCTCGGACGAAGGCTTATTTCATGGAATAGCAAGAAACAGAATTATGTAGCCACCTCCACAGCAAAGTCTGAGTACATCTCGGCAGGCAGCTGTTGCGCACAACTCCTATGGATCAGAAACCAGTTAGCTGACTACGACCTTCAGTTTAAGGAAGTACCAATGTACTGCGACTCCTCCAGTGCAATTGCAATTGCCAACAATCCGGTTTCGCACAGCAGAATGAAGCATATTGAAGTGCGCTACCATTTCATTCGGGAGCACGTGGAGAACAAGGACATTTCTCTCTGTTATGTCCCCACGGACAAGCAGATTGCAGATATATTCACAAAGCCCTTAGACGAAGCCAAGTTCAGTCTTTTCAAAACTGAATTGGGGATGCTTAACTATGAGGAATGAAGACTTCAGAAGCTCCAGGCTCGTGCAAGAACTGAAGGGGAGCAAGGTATTCAAGTGTGAGCACAAGCGCAAGAACTGAGGGGGAGCAAGGTACTCAAGTGTGAGCCCAGGTGCAAGAACTGAGGGGGAGCAAGGGGTCAAATGCTACAGACCTAGACTTGAAGAAGCCAAAAAGGGGGAGATGGATCCAAGTTGGCTAAGATGGCTCCAGGTTTGCTCTCCAAGTTTGCTCTCAAGAAATTGGTATTGGTAATGAATATATCTCTCAACTAAATTTCACGGTTATGATTTTCATTCCCATACGCTTTATTCACCTTAGCTTGTAGGGTTTAGGCTTCTTCAAATAGGGGGAGATTGTTGGGTATTGTATCCACAACGTGCCTGATTTGAAGAAGCCCCTGAACAAGCTAAGGTAAATAGACAATGTATTTGACAAAATATTTCAAGTTGTGCTTGCAGTTTTTCCGCTAAGTGCACACCAATGTCAGGGTGCAGTAGGTCAATATACACGGGTCTGCACGACGTAATCCCTCGTTGAGCAGATCAGTGTGTTGGCCTACGTGTACTCTCTCTATTGGAGTGTACTTATTTTCAAGTACAGGGTTGTGATCATGCAATAGCAGACAAGGAGCAAGGATGGGTCAAAGAGCAGCTCATGGATGGAAAGACGAAAAATCATCTAAGTGAGATTCGACGAGAATCACCAAGTGATTCTCGCCGATTCGTCGAGAATCACCGGCTGATTCTCGCCGTCTATATCCGGCTACATCAAAGCATGCGATTCTGGCGCTAAGTCATAATCGACGAGAATCACCAAGTGAGTCTCGCCGATTCGGCGAGAATCACTAGTGATTCTCGCCGAATCGTCGAGAATCACTGGCTGACTCTCACCGTCTCTTTCCAGCTTTCCCTGAGCGTGCAAACAAGTCTACTTCGTCGAGAGTCACCTTTGAGTCTCGACGATTCGACAAGAATCACCTCTGATTCTCGCCGAATCGGCGAGAATCAACTTTGATTCTCGTCGATTTTGACTTGGGCAATTTTCTTGAAACCTCTGGACCGGATTCTGCCGCTGGCACTGTTTTGAACCGGGGTTAGGTTTTCTTCTGGTGGGACCCATAACGGTTATATTGGAGTATTTCACCGTATAAATATACGCGTATTTTGAACAGAGCATATACACAGAAAGAAGCCGAGCGACGATCTTGACCTAAAATCGCGAAACTGCTCCGCCGCCGTCGCCACTCGTCCAAGTCGATCGCCGCCCGTTTGATCGAGGTTTCCTCCAGATCTCCCGGCGATAGAAGCATAGCCAAGCATAGCGTCTCACGCGTCTAACCAGAGATCCCTTGTCTCTTGATTTGTTGATCGGGAACACCTTCCCCGTCCGAATCGATCGAGACGATCGATCCTAGTGTGACCGTTGGAAGACCTAGCTAGCTTTGCTACGAAGTTTGGATCTCCAAAGTACAGCAGCCGCACATCGTTGTCGCTGCCGATCCCGTGAACCTAGCCGCCGCCCATCTTGCCGCCGCCGGTTCCGGGGAGATTCTCTCCAAGAGAGATCTAGGGTTGTGGACTCTTCGTGGACTTCAAGATCACGTCATCAACGAAGAGGGACACCTTAGTCTCCAAAAGTAGTTTGTATTTCTTGTACATTATAGTTCATTTTTGTTGTAAAGGAACGTTGGTTCCGAGTTGTAAGGGTTGGGTGCAACCCGTGTTGTGGGAGTGTTGTCTCCTACGTGTGGAAGGGTTCCTTCCGGTAGTGCAAGGATTGGATTTCAATCCTGTTGGTGAAGAGACCGAGTCGTCCCTTGTTGGGAGATAGGTCGAAGGGGGAAAGTGGATGTACCCAAATCGGGGAACCACTATAAATAGCTTGTGTACTTTGTTTGCTGTGTTGTTTTTTTTTTTCGTGTGCAGGTACAATTTTAATTCCGCAAAAATGCTGCACGTCACCTATTCCCCCCCCCCATAGGTGAAGGTAGTTGACACTAGGTGAACTTTCAGTGGACGGCCTGTGAGCCGATGTATGTAAATCATTAATTTATTAAGTAAACTCTTGTAAGGCCATAAGGCCAAGTACTTTCAGTGTATTTGTTATTTCATTCCTATGGTAGTATGTGGACATTCATGATAGTTGTTATTCAATTATGGGTTCTTTCCAACTGTTTAAAAGCTTCCGCTAGAATGCTCTATGTTAGGGCGAGTAGTAATAGTTGTATTTTTGATATTTTTATATAACCCTTCCGACTGTCTGTGGTATATGGCGTCAGGTTCCAGCTGGACCTTCTGTTATATGCCATTAGACAGATGGGGGTGCTACAATTTGGTATCAGAGCCCAGGTGTCAGTCTTCTTTATTTGAATTCGTGGGTGAATTCTTTTAAGAGGCGGTGAGCACATGTATGTGCGTCATCGTTATAACATAAAAGAACCCATGAATGTCCACTTAGCAATGAAAAATACACTTGTTTTGAGAAACCTGGGTGTTCCAATGATTGCTTTTAGTAATCTGTTTGTCGCCTAATCAAGTGTTTATGCTATTATAGGCAGCTAGGAGCGGTGCTGGGCAATCAGAACATCCGTGATTGGCGTAAAGTAGTGCACCTAATGACGTGCATACAACACCTCCTTCAGCAGAAACCATCAGATTGGTGGCTGAAGCCGTCTTTGCTATGATAAATGCCCAACCTGCAGGGCAAATGCACCATGCACCACCTGTTAATGAGCAAGAACCGATTAGGGTGGCAGAGCCGGGAGTGGTAGAACACGTGGTAGTTGATCAAGTAGCACCAAGGAGGGCTACAGAGAAGCAGCTCAAGCATGTAATGAGATTTAATCCTCCGATGTTTGACGGGATTGGAATGCCAACTCAAGTTGAGGATTGGCTCTCTACGATAAAGGGAGTCTTGATGGCCACGTTAACTGAGGAGTGGCAGAAGACCACCATAACGACCTTCCTATTGGCTGGTGAGGCGAGGCTGTGGTGGGGCGAATTGGAGGTTCACCTCTTAGTGGGAAGGCAACTTGCAGTTGTGCCTATGGAGGAATTCTCAAGGTTGTTCTTGGTCAGATATCTATCCTCTGCTCAGAAGCTTGAGATGGAGAATCAGTACCTTGGTTTGACTCAGGGAGACAAAAGCGTGGATGAGTATCTCTACGAGTTTACACAGTTGGGTCGTTATGTTAGTGCTAGGCTTTGTGTTGATTTTCGATTGTCCGGCGAGAGCCCTATTTGATATGGGAGCTTCACATTCCTTCTTGTACGAAAGATTTGTATTGCGTATCGGATTCCCTTCCTCGATGGCAAAATACAAGTTGGATGTGTTGTTGCCCAATGGGTGCTCAATGCGCGCGGATAAAATTTGTGTGGTAAAGATACCGATTGGGGACCAGGAGTTTGATTTGTGAGCGTCAGTACTGCCGTTAGTGGAGTTCGACGTAATCTTTTGTATGGACTGGCTCTTGAAGCAGCGAGCATGCATTGATTGCAACTGAAAGGAGGTTAAGTTGGGACTGAATACTGATCGGGAGACTACGTTTGCGGGCATGAATGGGTCGAGTAAGATTTTGATGTCGGCCCTTCCGGTGATTAAGGCAGTTCAGTCTGGGGCAGAGCTGTTTGTTACATTAGTGCAGACTTTAACGCCTAAGCCAAGTATGGGCAGTATTCCAGTTGTGTCCGAGTATCCTGATGTGTTCCCAGATGTTCTCCCAGGAGCCCCTCCTCAGCGGGAGATTGATTTTACTATTGAGCTGGTGCCGGGTGCCAAATCGGTGCCACGCTCTCTGTATCAGATAGCGCCAAGGGAGATGGTGGAGCTGTAGGTGCAACTGCAAGAGTTGTTGGAGCAAAGGTATGTGCGTCCAAGTTCGTCTCCTTGGAGCGCACCAGTCCTCTTCGTTTAGAAGAAGGATGGGAGCTTGCGACTCTGTATCGACTATCCGGAGTTGAACAAGCTTACAGAAAAGAATAAGTATCCGATCCCAAGGATTGACGATCTATTTGATCAGTTGGTCGGGTTAACAATATATTCGAAGTTAGATCTGAAATCCGGCTACTACCAATTAAGGATAAGGGAAAGCGACATCCCAAAGACAGCATTCAGCACACGGTTTGGGCATTACGAGTTCACGGTCATGTCGTTTGGGTTGACCAATGCGCCATCCGTGTTTATGGATCTGATGAACATGACGTTCAGAGAGTACCTGGACTGTTTCGTGATAGTATTTATCGACGATATCTTTGTGTACTCGCAGTGTGAGGATGATCACTACAAGCATCTGCATATGGTGTTAGAGACGTTGAGAAGGAATCAGTTGTATGCTAAGTTCTCTAAGTGTGAGTTCTGGTTATCCTCGGTAGCGTTCCTTGGTCATATTGTTAGTGGAGAAGGGATAACAGTGGATCCGAAAAAGATAGTGGCGATACAGGAGTGGCCTGTGTTGTCTATAGTGGCGGAAGTCCGGAGCTTTCTGGGGCTTGCCGGCTAATACAGGCGCTTCGTAGAGAACTTCTTGTGGATAGTGCTACCACTCACGATGTTGACAAGGAAGGACCAAAAGTTTGTGTGGTCGCTGGAGTGCGAGCAGGCTTTTGAAGAATTGAAGAGGCGGTTGACCACGACGCCTATTTTATGTTCGCCGAGTGGGACCGAAGGGTTTGAAATCTATAGTGATGCTTCGGGCAGTGGTTTGGGCTGTATTCTACGAGAGCATGGGAGCGTTATAGCCTATGGTTCACGACAATTAAAGGTTCACGAGATGAATTATCCGGTTCACGACTTAGAGTTAGCGGCCGTGATATTTTCTCTAAAGCCGTGGAAGCACTACTTGTACGGTGTGAAGGTCGATATCTACACCGATCATAAGAGCCCGAAGTACTTATTAGATCAGAAGGACCTGAACATGAGGCAGCGGAGGTGGATGGAGTTCCTGGGAGACTACACCTTCGAGATACATTATGTGCCTGGGAAAGGAAATGCAGTGGCAGATGCATTGAGTCGCAGGGCTCCTACGCATGCCAGCTGGTTGTCAGTACATGATGAGAGTTTGGTCCATGATTTGGAGGCATTAGAGATCTCCTGCGTCGACAAGCAGATTAGTGCCGAGGCGAAATTGTATTGGACATAGGTGCAGTATGACCTAGCTGATAGGGTTCGGCGGGCTTTGGTTCAGGATAACAGCATGAAGCAGATCTTAGATGAATATTTGGATGGGTCAAATTCCCAATTTACTGTGGAGGATGGACTGCTATGGATTAACGGTCGCCTATGCGTCCCTAGTGCAGATAATCTTTGGGAGGAGTTGATGTACGAGGCTCATCATACCAAGTACTCAATCCACCCGGGGAGCACGAAGATGTATAAAGATATGAAGAAGTTGTTCTGGTGGCCAAGATTAAAGAAGGATGTAGCACTTTATGTGTCCAAGTGCCAAACATATGCCTTGTTGAAGGTGGAGTGCCAGAAGCCCTGAGGTTTTTTGAAGTCCTTGCCTATCCCGGAGTGGAAGTTCGACGACATTTCTATGGATTTTGTGCATGGTTTGCCAAAGTCGCGGAGGGGAAACGACGCCATCTGGGTGGTCGTAAATAGATTGACAAAAGTGTCGCACTTCATCCCGAACAGGAAGGAATATCCGGTGGAAAAGTTAGTCAAACTCTATGTGGATAATATTGTTCGATTGCATGGTGTGCCCCGCAGTATTATTAGTGACCGAGATGGACACTTCACATCGAGTGACTGGAGGCTGGACGCTTCGCATGTGTGTCCTTGATTTCGGAAAGCAGTGGGAAGATCACCTGTACATGGTGGAGTTTACATATAATAACAACTATCAAGCGAGTATTGGAATGGCGCCCTTCGGGGCCTTGTTTGGGAGAAAGTGTCGCACGTCGTTGTCTTGGTTGGAGACAGGCGAGTCGAAGTTATTCAAATGTCAAGCGGTGGAAGACGCCACTTCAATGATACGTACAATTCAGGAACGGTTGAAGATTGCTCCGACAGGCAAACAAAATACTATAACACCAAGCATATGAACGTGGAGTTCGGTGTTGGCGACTGAGTGTATTTGAAAATCAAGCTGTTCAAGGGTGTCTCACAGGTTCGACACTTGAAGAAGTTGAGTCCGAGATACCTTGGACCGTTTGAAATCCTGGAGCGGGTTGGCAAAGTAGCATATCGATTGAAGCTGTCAGTGGAGTTGAGTGGGCTACACGATGTGTTCCACATATCGGTGTTACGGAAGGCGGTGCAAGAGCATTCGCAGGTCATTGCGGTCGATCAAGTGTCAGTTAATTACGGGTTGATAACAAAGGTCAAGCCCGTACGCATTGAAGACTTTGAAGTCAAACGACTCCGCAACAAGGAAATCCGAATGGTTAAAGTCCGTTGGGATAACTGCGGACGTGAGGAGCTTTAATGGGAGCGAGAGCAGACTATGTTGGAGGAATACCCCAAGTTATTCCACTCCGATAACATTTAATTTTTGTGTACCTTTACATATTTTCGGGACGAAATTATTTAAAGGGAGGGGGATTTGTAACACCCCAAAAATCGTATTTAAACCGATCGCGTCCTAAGGAATTTTTGGTTCCTTAATAGGGGTACACGGCCTGGGACACGAGCGTGTCCAAGGCCGTTTATTTCTCTGTGTTGGCCGGCTATGTCCAGAAAAGGACACGGCAGGAAACACGGCAGCGACACGGGCGTGTCAAGCATGACACGGGAGTGTGTATACCCGTGTCACCACCCGTGTTCCCAAGAGACATGACGGTTGGCGTGGCGGTTATCTGTGACATGCCCTTAGGTCACGGGCATGTCAGGACACGACACGGGCGTGTCAGGTTGAGACATGGGCATGTCTTGACCCATGTCCTTTTCTGTGCTCAACGATCGTGCCTGGATCGGGGCACACGGCCTGGGATACGGTCATGTGCAAGGCCGTGTTCGGCCCAGGATTGAGGAATTTTGGGTGGATCTGAGCCGTTCTTTTTCTTTAAATAAGATCTTATGGCCCGGGTGTGTTCCTGCTTTGTTAAGGCCGGGAATTGAGGATTAAATCCTCATTTTCTCTTAAGCTTTCTCTTTCTAAGGATTTAGAGAGAGGATAGAGCAAGGAGGAAGGAAGAGGAGGATTCTGGCCACCGGTGGAGCATCGGAGCACCGAATCGAGAACCGAGACCGGATCCACAGATGAAATTCCCTTGCGAAGCTTTCCATCAGGATAGATTCCCATGGCACAAAAGCGAACTACAAGGGTAACGATTCTCTACTTGAGCATGTGAAGCTCTCTCTCTTTTGCATAAGGAAACCCGCTCCCGTGAGTGTGTGGTGAGTGTGCGGTGTTCCTTGGGGTTGTCGTGAATAATCCCCCTTGTGTTGCATATATAGTCCGGAACCAAAGTACGGACATAGGCATTATGTGTGAAGCCTACCCGAACGGGTTGGTCTGTATCGGTGATGTTGAATATTGTATGGTTTGCCGGAGAAAACTCTGTACTTTGTGTTTTCGGGTTTCTACACGATAGATTGCAGCAGGGATCCTTGGGGATTAACTCCAAGGCGCACCCGAAAAACTGAGCGGAAACGTAGTTCTGCTAACTTTGCGGCCATGGAGCCAGCCTTGAACATAACTGGGTTATGTGATGTTTGGAAATGTTTTGGGATCCGAGAGAAGCTTGGCCTGTGCATACGTCTTAAAGTGACTATGCGGAGTGAGCAACGGCAAGTGGAATCGGACCTGTGCTATGTGGTTCGGTGCTAGAGTGTAACGCCCCAAAAATTGTATTTGAGTCAGTCGCGAAAAAGGGGATTTTTGGTGCCTCTATAGGGGTACACGGCCTAGGACACGGGCGTGTCCAAGGCCGTGTATGGATGGTGTTTATGGCCATTTTCATCCCGAGAAGGACACGGCTACAAACACGGCTAAGTGACATGGGCGTGTAATTTGACACGGGCGTGTGCCTACCCGTGTCCCTACCCATGTTCTTTTGGGTCGTGTCCGTTGTCGTGGCGGTTATGCGTGACACACCCCCGAACACGGGCGTGTCGAGGAACTCGACACGGGCGTATCAGGTACGATACGGGCGTGTATTTTCCTGTGTGTCTTTCCTCCGTTCGACGATCATGACTGGAGCGAGGCACACGGCCTGGGACACGGCCGTGTGCCAAGCCGTGTTCGGCCCAGGTCTGGAGATTTTTGAACGGATCTGAGCCGTTCATTTTCTTTAATTAAGATCCAACGGCCTAGATGGTTTCCTTCTCTATTAAGGCCGGGAGTAGGGGAGTTAATCCTTCATTTCTCTCCAACCATTCTCTCTCTCAAGGAGTTGGAAAGAGGAGGAAGAAGGAAGGGATTCCGGCCGCCGGCGGAGCATCGGAGCACCGTTTCGAAATCTGAGAGAGGATCTGTGGAGGAAAGTTCGTTGCGAAGATTTCCATCCGTATAGTTTTTCCATGGCGCCAAAGCGGACTACAAGGGTAACAATTCTCTACTTGAGCATGTGAAGCTCTTCCTTTCTATATAGGGAATACCGCTCCCGCGAGTGTGCGGTGAGTGTGTGGTGTTCCTTGGGGTTGATGTGAATAGTCCCCCTTATGTTGCATATAGAGTCTGGAATCGTAAGTATGGGCATAAGCATTGTGTGTGAAGCCTACCCGGACGTGTATTGTCTGGATCAGTGATGTTGTATTTGATATGTTTTGCCGGAGAAGCCTACACACGGTAGATTGCAGCAGGGATCCTTGGAGGTTAGCTTCAAGGCGCACCCAAAAAACTGAGCTGAAACACATTCTGCTAACTTGGCGGTCTGGGAACCGACCTTGATCATAACTGGGTTATGATATTGTTTGGAAAATTTTGGGATCCAAGAGAAGCTTGGCCCGTGTGTAGAACTTAAATTGTATATGCGGCGTGAGCAACGGGCAAGTGGAATTGGACCTAGGCTATGTGGTTTGGTGCGAGAGACCCGAAGACAGGGACTGGTCGTTGGCATAGTCGGGAAGCCTTAGAGTGGCAGAAAGGACTAAATGCTCACATGTTGTTGCCATCCTGGGGCTGGTGGTGAAGACGCTGATTGGTCAGGATTCACCGTTAATGTTCCCTGAGTGCACGGGGTGTTTGGCCGTGCGAGCCTACACCTGTGGCGTAGTATTATTGTGCTTTATTATTTTATTGGGCTAATGTTATGCAGGGAAAGAGCACCGCCGTCCCGAGTAAGGGGCGGGGTCATTATAATTTGGTCGACTTTTGGCTAACCGTTGCTTTGTTTACCACCGTGCGGTGGAATGTGCTTGCAGGTGCTGCGAAGCCGAGTACCAAATAGCGGGCTGGAGCCCATGTTGCTGTGCTGGCCCTAGAATGCCAAAGCGAATAGTTGTTTTTATTTTTATCATGTGTGGATGGCCTGCGAGCCGATGTATGTAAGACATGTTTTTATTAAGTGAATATTTGTAAGGCCATAAGGCCATGTACCCTTTTAGTGTATTTGGGGTTTCATTCCTGTTGAGTGGATGTGGACATTCTTGGATATGGATTTAAGATTTGGGTTCTTTCAACTTTAAAAGCTTCCACTAGAATGCTCTGTGTAGGACGTGTAGTCTTAATTGGATAGTTTGAATATTCTTATGTAACCCTTTCGACTGTCTGTGGTATATGGCGTCGGGTTCCAGCTGGACCTACTGTTATATGCCATGCGACGGATGGGGGTGTTACAATTTAGTATCAGACTTTTGGTTATGGTCATGCTTAAATGAATTCGTGGACGAATTCTTTTAAGGGGTGGTGAGCACATGTGTGCGTCATCATTATAACATCAAAAGAACCCATGAATGTCCACTTAGGAATGAAAAATACACTTGTTTTGTGGAATCTAAGTGTTCCAATGATTGCTTTTAGCAATTTGGTTGTCGTCCAATCGCGTGTCTTTGCTACTATAGGCTGCTAGGAGAGGTGCTGGTCAGTCAGAGCGTCCGCAATCGGCAGAAAGTAGTGCACCAAGGGATGTGCCTACTACACCTCCTTCAGCGAAAACCATCAGGATGGTGGCTGAAGCCGTGTTTGCAATGATAAATGCCCAACCTGCAGGGAAAATGCATCGCGCACCTCCTGCGAATGAGCAAGAACTGGTTAGGGCGGTAGAGCCGAGAGTGGTGGAGCGCATAGCAGTTGATCTGGTAGAGCCGAGGAGAGCTACAGAGAAGCAGCTTAAGCATGTAATGGGGTTTAATCCTCCGAGGTTCGATGGTGTTGGAACGCCAGCTCAAGCTGAGGATTGGCTCTCTTCGATAAAGAGGGTCCTGATAGCCATGTTAACTGAGGAGTGGCAGAAGACCACCATAGCGACTTTTCTTTTGGTGGGTGAAGCGAGGCTGTGGTGGGATGAGTTGGAGTTTCATCTCTTAGTGGATAGGTACCTTGCTGATGTGCCTATGCAGGAATTTTCAAGATTGTTCCTAGCCAGATTTGTACCCTCTGCTCAGAAGTTGGAGATGGAGAATCAGTATCTTGGGTTGACTCAGGGATCCAGAAGCGTGGACGAGTATCTGCATGAGTTCACACGGTTGGGTCGTTATGCCGGGGCCATGTTTACGGAAGATGAGAGGAAGACCAACCGATTATATGAGGGTCTTCGTGGTGACCTACAGTTACTCCTTGCTGAGCCTAAGGCGCAAGGCTTCCTAGCCTTGGTCAATTCGGCCCGATCGTTGGAGAAGGTCGTTAGGAAAGTTCAAGAGAAGAAGGACCCAGGAGGAAAGAAGTCCGAGTTCAAGGTGCCAAATGCCAAGTCAAGTTTCCGCAGGTGGAACAAGAAACTGAGAACTTCGAACTCAGCCCCTCAGTCTGGTGCGTCGGGGGTAACTACAAGTCAAGTCCAAGGAGCTTGCTACAACTACGGGAAGACAGGGCATTTTTCTCGTGAGTGTTGGAGCGGACGTGCAAAGTCCGAGAGGAAGCCTGGAGCAACTTATGAGGAGAAAGGGAAGGCGGTGGAGTCAACCGCGTCCCATCATGCTCCAGCCCAGCCTAGAGTCTACAACCTTGGTCTGCAAGAGGCCATAAAGCAAGCGGACGTGGTGACAGGTATGGGTTAAATTACAGTGGTTTAACTTTTATAGTTGTTACCTTCGTATTTGTTAGCTTACTTTTGTTGATACTAGGCTTTGTGTTGATATTTGAGTTCCCGGCGAGAGCCCTGTTTGATACGGGAGCATCGCATTCCTTCTTGTCCGAAAAATTCATATCGCTCATCGGGGTTCCGTCCTCGATGGAAAAAGACAAATTGGATGTGTTGTTGCCCAATGGGTGCTTAATGCATGCGGATAGGGTCTGCGTTGTGAAGATACGGATTGGGGATCAGGAATTTGATTTGCGAGCGTCGCTTTTGCCGTTGGCAGAGTACGACGTAATCTTCGGTATGGATTGGCTCTCAGAGCAGGGTGCATGCATTGATTACAACCGTAAGGAAGTTAAGTTGGGTCTGAACACTGATCGGGAGACTACTTTTGCGGGAATGAAGGGGTCAGGTAAGATTTTGATGTCGGCGCTTCAGGTGATTAAGGTAGTTCGGTCTGGGGTAGAGCTGTTTGTCACATTAGTGCAGACTTCGACGCCTAAGCCAAGTCTTGACAATATTCCAGTCGTGTCCGAGTATCCTGATGTATTACCAGATTATCTCCCAGGAGGCCCTCCTCAACGGGAGATTGATTTTACCATTGTGCTGGTACCGGGTGCCAAACCGGTGTCACACTCTCCGTATCGGATAGCGCCAAGAGAGATGGCAGAGTTGAAGGTGCAACTGCAAGAGTTGCTAGAGCAAGGTTATGTACGTCCAAGTTCGTCGCCCTGGAGCGCACCAGTTCTCTTTGTTAAGAAGAAAGATGGGAGCTTGCGGCTTTGTATCGACTACCGGGAATTGAACAAGCTTACGAAGAAGAACAAATATCCAATCCTGAGTATTGACGATCTATTCGATCAGTTTGTTGGGTCAACGGTATATTCGAAGCTAGATCTGAAATCCGGTTACTATCAGTTGAGGATAAGGGAGAGCGACATCCCAAAGACAACATTCAGTACGCGGTTTGGACATTATGAGTTCACGATCATGCCGTTTGGTTTGACTAATACGCCATTCGTGTTTATGGATCTGATGAACAGGACGTTCAGAGAGTACCTGGATCGTTTCGTGATAGTATTTATCGATGATATTCTGGTGTACTCGCAGTGCGAGGAGGATCACTAGAAGCATCTACACATAGTGTTGGAGACATTGAGGAAAAGTCAGTTGTATGCAAAGTTCTCCAAATGTGAATTCTGGTTATCCTCTATAGCATTCCTTGGTCATGTTGTTAGTGGAGAAGGGATAGCGGTGGATCCGGCGAAGATAGTGGCAATACGGGAGTGACCTATTTTGACTACGGTGGCGGAAGTCCGGAGTTTTCTGGGACTTGCTGGCTACTATAGGCGCTTCGTAGAGAACTTTTCACGGATAATACTTCCACTCACGATGTTGACAAGGAAGGATCAGAAGTTTGTGTGGTCTCTGGAGTGCGAACGGGCTTTTTATGTTCGCCAAGTGGAACCGAAGGGTTCGAGATCTATAGTGATGCTTCGGGCAGTGGTTTGGGCTGTGTTCTGCTACAGCAAGGGAGAGTGATATCCTATGGTTCACGATAATTGAAGGCTCACGAAAGAAATTATCCGGTCCATGACTTGGAGTTAGCGGCCGTGATATTTGCTCTAAAGCTTTGGAGGCATTACCTGTACGGTGTGAAGGTCGATATTTACACCGATCATAAGAGCTTGAAGTACCTGTTGGATCAAAAGGATCTGAACATGAGGCAACGGAGGTGGATGGAGTTCTTAGGGGACTATACCTTCAAGATACATTATGTTCCTGGGAAGGGAAATGCAGTGGCGGATGCGTTGAGTCGCAGGACTCCGACGCAGGCCAACTGGTTAACGGTACATGATGACAGATTTGTCCATGAGTTGGAGGCTTTGGAGATATCTTGCATTGACAAGCAGTCTAGTACCGAAGCGAAACTGTTTTGGACAGAGGTGCAGTGTGACCTAGCGGATAAAGTTCGGTGGGCTTTGGTTCAGGATAGCAGCATGAAGCAGATCTTGGATGAATCTTTGGATGAGTCAAATTCCCAGTTTGTTGTTGAAGATGGTTTACTAAGGAAGACGAGTCGCCTATGCGTTCCTATGTGCGAATAATTTCGGGAGAAATTG
>CM077153.1:149737432-149794856 GCA_039583875.1 Platanthera guangdongensis | reverse complement strand
GAGTCCCCTACCAAGATTGGGACACTAAGATCTGTTCCATCAGAGAAATGGCAAAGTTGGGAGAAATTCCTCCTCCCACACTGTTTGGGAAGTTGTTGTCTTATGAGATGCAGCTGACAGTGAGAAAAGAAGAGGAAAAATCAACTAGGACTGAACACAGGGAAAGGACTGTTGCCTTCAAGTCAGAAGTACCTAGAAAGGGCAGGACCAAGTCATCAACTCCTCCTCCAGAGGTAGTTGAATCAGAATCAGATGAGTCTGTGAGCACAAAGTCTACAAGCAGTGAAAGTGATGAAGACTTTGCTGCATTCACCAGACATTTTCAGAAATTCCTGAAGAAGAAACAATGGAGGTCCAGACCTTCATTTTCCAAAGGGAAAGAAGTTCAGTATCAGGAGAAGAAGCCTTCAAAGAAGGACAAGAAAAAGACAAAGACTAGCAAGGCAACTGGGTCTAAGATAGTGTGTTACTGCTGCAATAGACAGGGTCATGTTATTGCAGATTGTCCTGAAAGAAGAAAAGAATCCAGTGACAAAAAGAAGACTCACTTCAAAGGAAAGAAGGAGAAGTCCTTTGTTGCAAAGAATGAGAAGACTCTTTCAGACATTTCTTCTTCAGACACTGAGACAGATGCTGAAGCCTACATAGGGCTATTTGCTGAAGAAGAAGAGGAGTTTATGCAGATCATGGAATCAATCTATGAACAAGAAGAGTGTCAGTGCCAAGGACTGATGGCATTGACTGAAAGTACCAAAATCCTGGAGCAGCCAGGACCTAGTCAGGTACAAAGTCCAACTCAAAGTTCAGATTTCAGTTCTAGTTCAGAGTCAGATTCATCTTCATCAAGTGATGGAAGTGTTTCTGAATCTGAGGGAGATATTCATCAGCTCTTAGATGAATATAAAGTACTGTTGCAAGCCTATAAGAAAAGCAAGTCCCTTGCCAAAAGTCAGGCAAAGGAAATTGCTGATCTAAAGGCAGCTGCAACAGACTTTGAGAAGGAATTTGATCAAAAGCTCAATGAGGTAGCCAGGCTGAAACACATTACTGTGATTCAGATGGGAACTATCACTTATAAAAATGATCAAATTAAGTTACTGGAGATCAATCTCCAGAAGGAAAAAGAGCTAGTTGCTAGGTTTTCAAAACCTAAATCAGTGCTACCCTTGATTGATGAATTTGTTCATCATAAAGGAAAGGCTGGATTGGGTTTTAAACCAGCTAGGACTGTTCAGGATCAGTCCAAGTCCAAGGGCAAAGCCCCAACATTCAATAAGCCTGCTGTAGTCAAGACAGCAAAGGTTGTACCTAAGCAAAGGTACAACAAGTTTGAATGCTGGTGCTGTGGCAAGGTTGGCCACTTTGCCTTGGATTGTTGGCACAATGCCAGTGCCAAGTTGAGTAGCAAGTTACCTGGTGGAAAGCCAGCAGGTAGCTATGTCAAGTTGCAAACTAACAATCACCAAGGACCCAAGTTTACTTTGGGTTCTAAGGTTCATTAATTTGTTTTGCAGGTGAATCCAAGTGGCCATACCCCAACATGGTACTTGGATAGTGGATGTTCCAGACACATGACTGGAACTAGGGGACTACTGAAGGACTACATTCCAATCAAAAATGGTCCTAAAGTGACCTTTGGTGGTTCTGAAAAAGGAATCATCAAAGGGTTTGGTAACATTTCTTCAAACCTTGTTACCATTACTCAAGTGGCTTATGTTAAAGGGTTGAAACACAACCTCATTAGTATAAGTCAGTTAAGTGATGTAGGGTATGACATCTCATTTGTTAAAAATGGTTGTCATATCAAGAGGTCAAGTGATCAAGAGATCATTTTGACAGGATATAGAAAGAGGAATGTCTACTGTCTAGACATTATGATTGAGAACAATGGTTCTCCTGTTTGTCTTGTAGCTGATGAGACAGTCTCTCATTGTGTCAAGTGGCACAAGAGGCTAGCTCATCTTAACTACAAGACTATTAGCAAACTCTTTAGCAAAGAGTTAGTGAGGAATGGTCCTCAAGTTAAGTGTGTCAAAGATGGCATTTGCTCAGCTTGTCAAAAGGGCAAGCAGACTAAATCCACCTTTAGAAGCTTAGACAACAAAGATGCTGTGAGGTGTTTATACCTCTTGCATATGGATCTATTTGGTCCAATGCCAGTTCACAGCTTAGGTAGGAAGGTCTACACCTTTGTAGTTGTTGATGACTACTCAAGGTTTTCCTGGGTGTTCTTCTTAAAGCAGAAATCTGAAACACCTAGTGTCTTCTATAGTTTTGTTAAGCAAATTCAGAATGAATTGAACTGTACAGTGGTCAAAATTAGAAGTGACCATGGTACTGAGTTTCAGTCTGAAAGCATGACAAAGCTGTGTGAAGACTATGGGATATTTCAAGAATTCTCTTCACCTAGAACACCTCAGCAAAATGGCATTGCTGAAAGGAAAAATAGGACCTTGATAGAGGCTGGTAGAACCCTATTAAGTGATTCATCACTGCCAGAATATTTCTGGGCTGAAGCAGTTAACACTGCATGCCATGTGATAAATAGGGCTACCATCACTAAAAGGTTAAATAAGACCCCCTATGAAGTTGTGAAAGGCAGGAAACCAAATTATCCTATTTAGGATTTTGGTTGTAAATGCTTCATACTTAACAATGGAAAGTCTTACTAACTAAGTTTGCTGCCAAGTCCCAAGAGGGAGTGTTTGTTGGGTACAGCAATAATAGTAAGGCTTATAGAGTCTACAACTTGACTACACAAGTTGTAGAGGAGTCTGTGCATGTAGTTTTTGATGAGACACAACTAATTAACAATGAGTTGTCTAGTAGTGTGTGCAGCCCCACAGGTCTTACTAAGAAGATGGACAAGCTAACCATAGAAGATGTACCTGCTGCAAGACAGCAAGTAGAAGAAGATGGCTTATGTCCAGGGGGAGAACTACATGTACCAGGAGCTGAAGAAGTACAAGGAACTCAGCATGATGAAGATGCTGTAGAAGTTCAACCAGAAGTAAGGATGCCTCCAGCCAACAGGCATCTAAGAGATCATCCAGTAGAGCTGATTATTGGAGATCCAAGACAAGGTGTTCAGACAAGGAGCAGAAATCAGAATGCTGTAGTATATTCAAGTTTTCTGTCTCAAATAGAACCAAAGAAATTTGAAGAAGCTATACAAGATCCACAGTGGACTGAAGCTATGCAAGAAGAACTTAATCAGTTCAAAAGGTGCAAGGTTTGGGAGCTGGTTCCAAAGCCTAAAGACCACAATGTGATAGGAACTAAGTGGATCTACAGAAATAAGTTAGATGAACAAGGGGTCATCATAAAGAATAAAGCAAGACTGGTTGCAAAAGGATATAGGCAAGAAGAAGGTATTGATTTTGATCAAACCTTTGCCCCAGTAGCCAGACTGGAGCCATAAGGATGTTCTTGGCCTATGCAACCTATCAAGGATTCAAGGTATACCAAATGGATGTGAAGTCAGCATTCCTAAATGGTAATTTGAAAGAAGAAGTCTATGTGGAGCAGCCTGCAGGTTTTGTTGATCCAACTTTACCTCATTATGTCTATAGACTTAGGAAAGCATTATATGGGTTAAAACAAGCACCTAGAGCTTGGTATGAAACCCTATCTAGTTTCCTCATTGAGAACAAGTTCTCAAGGGGGAAAATAGATAAGACTCTATTCCTTAGGGAATCTAGAGGCAAAGTAATACTTGTCCAAATATATGTAGATGACATTATATTTGGGTCTACTGAAAGTAGCCTTTGCAAAAAGTTTGCAAAGCTTATGCAAAGTCAATTTGAGATGAGTAGTATGGGAGAACTGAAGTTTTTCTTGGGTCTCCAAGTTAAACAGACTGGAAGTGGTCTATCCATATGTCAGTCCAAGTTCACCCTAGAACTCATAAGGAAGTATGGTATGGATTCATCCAGTACCATGAAGACTCCTATGGGGTCAAGTATGTCTCTAAGCAAGGATGATGCAGGGAAACCTGTAGATGAAACCTTGTATAGAGGGATAGTTGGCTCCCTACTATACTTGACTGCAAGTAGGCCTGACATTATGTATGCTACATGTGTTTGTGCCAGGTATCAAGCCTGCCCTAAAGAGTCTCACTTGACTGCAGTCAAGAGAATCTTGAGATATCTAAAGGGCACACCTTATCTAGGCCTCTGGTACCCTAGGAATGGAGATTTTGATCTAACAGGCTATTCAGATGCAGACTTTGCAGGATGCAAAGAAGATAGAAAGAGCACTACTGGATCCTGTCAATTCCTAGGTGGAAGACTCATTTCATGGAGCAGTAAGAAGCAACTAGTGTGGCTATTTCCACAGCTGAGTCAGAATATGTAGCTGCAGGAAGTTGCTGTGCTCAACTTCTGTGGATTCAACATCAGTTAGAAGACTATGGATTTCAGGTAAGTAGAACTCCACTTTACTGTGATTCTACAAGTGCTATTTCAATAGCTAACAATCCTGTATCACATAGTAGAACTAAACATATTGAGATTAAATATCACTTTCTTAGGGAGCATGTAGAAAGAAATGATATTGCACTTGAATATGTTAAAACTGATAATCAGATAGCTGATATGTTTACTAAGCCCTTAGAAGAAGCTAAGTTCAATAGGTTCAAAATTGAACTAGGTATGATAAACTTAGACTAAGTTTACAGAACTAAAAATTGGCTAAGTAAAAAGGTGTCGACACATAGACAAGTCTATGTCGACACAGAATAGTAAGTGTCGACACTTCAGGAAAATGGTGTCGACACATCTAGGAAGTTGGTGTCGACACTTCAGAATGTTAGTGTCGACACATGTCGAGTAGGTGTCGACACATCCAATAAGGTGTCGACACTTAAGTTTTACTCAGAATTTTCTAAGTAAAGTCTCGACTACATGTCGAGTAGTGTGGTGTCGACACTTAACCAAGTGTCGACACATAAAATCTGTTGACTCAAACTTGTGTCGACACATGAGTGTCGAGACATTATAAGTCTGTGTCGACACTTATTAACAGTATCGACACATCTTTAGAAATCCATCCCGCCTGTTCGTCTTCAAACAAGAAAGGTATAAATAGGGTTCTGTCTTTGTTTGTCGACACGCTTTCAAAAGATTCGAGACCAAAACTCTTGTGTCGACATTTCTCTTCTCTAAAGACTAATTCTCCAAACCCTAATGGCTCCCAAGCTGGAAGAGAACGTTAACGAAGGCTATGAACTGGTGCGTGGCGCATTCGATGACGGTGATCAAGAAATCAAATCGGTGATAACCCTAGTCACCGATTCAGGATTGGAGTTCTTGGTTTCAGAACCAACCAAAATTTGGAAGAAGGAAGTTATTGAATTCCTCACTGGAGCGTCTGTAGATGATTCAGGCTACAGAATCAAATCCAGGGTGCATGGCACCAAGGTCAAGATTTCACCCAAGTCACTGAGAAAGGTACTTCAGCTACCTAAAGTCCAGGAAGAAGAAGAAGTGACAACATCTAAGACCAGGGAAGCACTTACCTGGTGTGGACTAGATCCTAAGCTAAAGATAGGATCAGTATTCAATAGAAGAGGGATGAATACCCAAGGAAAGTTTCTATCAGAAATTGTGGGAAAAGTAATATTCAGTAAGATTGGAGGGCATGACAGGGTGTCAGCCTCCATGTTCAGTGTTATGACTAGAATCATCTTTAATCTCAAAACAGACTGGTCTATGGTTGTATATGAGAAAGTAAAGGAAAGTCTGAAGAAGCCCAATCTAGGCAGGATACTTAGTCTCTACCTGGCTGGGACAATACCAGAGGTAATGAGCTCTGCTGCAGGTAGCAAAATCAACCACATGAGAAGGATGGACATGAGGATCTTCTCCAGGTGGGAAAGGGTGCTGTCAAAGGAATTGACCACCCCTGAGAAACAAGTTTCTAAGAAGGATTCCCCTCCAAAGAAGAAGAGGAAAATAGCTGCTGTGACTCAGGAGTCCTCCAGCAGCTCAGGTAGTGAAGAACATGTGGTTTTCACTCCTGATAATCATGAGGATGAGGCTGCAGAGAAGTCACCTGCTCCTCAAGAGCCAGCTGACATCCAGGGGGAGCCTCCAGCTGTAGAACAACCCTCTACACTGGAGAGTGAGCAAGCTACTCTCATTATCCAAGAGGTACTTTCTGACCTCAATACTTTAGATTTTTCTATAATAGATTCTGATTTGTCTGATGTCCATCAGCAAACTCAACACACAAATCAACTACCAGATGTTATTCTCCAAGACACATCAGTAGTACAAGAAGTTGTTCCTGATAAAGTAGTTGATGAACCCAGTACTTCTCCTGCACAGTCTCCAGCTGAATACACAATGGAAGATCTATTTCTTAATTTAGATCAAGAGGACTTTGACATGGATAAAGTTGCTGCAGCTGAAGAGAAGGGTGCTGCTACTGAGGGGGAGAACATGGAAGTTATGGAAGAGCCTATTAGGCTGGAAACTGAGCAAGCACCTGGTGTGCAGACTGCAAGGCCTGAAAGCCCTAAGGACAGGGTGAATATAACAAGTACTTCAGAGTCTGAGGATGATGAAGCTGAGCAAGCTAAGAAGAAGCAGTTCTTTGTATTCAAAAGAAGGAGTCAGAGCTATAAGAAAGCTCTACAAACTGTTGCTCAACACTCCCTAGTCCAACAAGCTCCATCAACAGATTACAGCAGCTTAATGGTAGCAATGCAAGTTAAGCTGGATGAGCAAAGGAGGGCTATAGAGAAATATATTGATGAAGGCCACAAGTCTTTACAGTTTGATTTAGCTCAAGATATCAAGTCAATCAGGTTTGAGATGAACCTGAATAAGAAGGAAATGAATGATTGCTTCCACAAGGGTGGAAATGCAGTGGTATTCCTGGCTAAACATCAAGAACAGATCAAAGACAAAGTAGATGATATAGCATTGAAGCAGGGATATGTGCTGGAAAATCAATTGAGGATGAATGATAATTTGACTGCATCCCACAATACAATAGTCACTGAACTAAAGAATAAGTCTGATGAACCTTCAACTTCCTCTGCTGCTGCCAAAGCTGAATTTGATAAAGTATTTCAGGAAGAAATTGCTGCTGTAAAGACTGCAATTAAAGATTCACAGAAGGTCATTTCTGAACAGCTTACAAAGCTTAGACCTTTCTTTAAGGATGGCATAAGGTATTTGGACAGCCAAATCAGGTTCCAAAAAGATGATGTAAGAGATCATGTTGAACAAGAAGTCATAAAGGGGGAGAGGGTGTTAGTCAAAGCCAGTTCTGAACATGCAAAATGGATATCAAATTCCATCAGGGCTACACTTGGATATCCTCCCCTGTGTGATGATAATGAAGTTGCTGAATCTGGACTGAACCCTGCCTATTTTGGAGGTGAGCCACAAGAAGTAGCTCAAGTCATTTATCCACCTCCAGATTTTGACATGGTTCATGCTGAGGTAAGCACAATGTATAGCCCAACTGCTGGCAAGCCAAATGTTATTCTGGAAAAGGTTGTTCAACCTATTACAGCTGCTATGCAAGAGGCTATGGACAAAGAGGAAGAGACAAGGCTGTCAAAGAAGAAGTTCAGGGAACTTGCTGAGCAAAAACCAGATTTTGAACAGTGGAGCCCTACTTCTAGGAACATCATTCTCACAGCCTGGAAAGCAGCCAAGGACAATGCTCATGAAAGAAATAAATGGTTCTCAGAAGCAGAATGGAGGAAACATGAGATCAGGCAGGAAGCCATTGTCCAGTATAGAAGGAAGGCTAAGTTAGGAAAGCTACCTCCTACAGCTGTGGAGCCTAGCAAGTACTTTCCTAAGCCCTATCATTATTTTGAAAGGCAAAAAATCAAGGCTGAAGAACTTAAGAAGAAGGACTCCAAAGGGAAGAAGGTTGCTGATACTGAGCCTGCTGCTGCTGCTGCTGTAAAAGCCAAAATACAAGCTGGGAAAGGCATAGTTATAAAAGAACCAGAGCAGAATTAGATTAAGATTAGACTGAAGAATGTTGTAATTTGTTACATCTAAATATTTTTGTAAATCACTGACAATGTATTGAACATAATGTTTGGACAGTTTTTGATAAATATATTTCATGATTGCTTCAGTAGAATGTGTCTAATTCTTGGTTGTTCTGTAATGCTGAATGAGTATACATGTGTGCTTTATTACATGTTTAAGTATACCCTGTTGATATATATCTGCTTTACATCATTCTCTAATTTTTAATTATGAGTGATGTATATCATTGACTAAGGGTTATGACTTCTCCAAATAGGGGGAGATTGTTGGGTACATTGGTCAAATGTACCTGATTTGAAGAAGCCTCACCTAACTCAATGATATACATCATAATGTATTTGATGTGTGTTTGAGTTACTTGTGCAGGTTAGGTATTCACTAGACTGAAGCTAAAAGTTTCTAAGTCCATGTGTCGACACCCAGAGGAAAAGTGTCGACACTTGAGAAAGCTTGTGTCGACACCCAGACAAGTAGTGTCGACACTTGGAGTCATTGTGTCGACACCTGGGATGAAGAGTCGACACCAGACAGAAAGTGTCGACACTTGGAGCTGTATCGACACTCAGTGAAGAAGTATGCAGAAAAGCAGTGTCGACACTTAGCAGAAGTGTCGACACCTAGAAGAGCTAAGTCTACACCAGAAAGTGTCGACACTTGGAGCTGTGTCGACACTCAGCAAAAGTCTGCAGAATCTAAGTACAAGTGTCGACACTCAACACAATGTGTCGACACTATGCTGAAGAGTCAGTATTTGAAGAAAGTGTCGACACTCAGCACAATGTGTCGACACACAACCAGGAGAGTCAACACTTGAAGAAAGTGTCGACACTCAGCACAATGTGTCGACACTTAGTTGAAGACTCTACACTTGAAGAAAGTGTCGACACAAGGAGCTGTGTCGACACTTAGCAAAGAACAGAAAAGTTACAAAATATTCTAAGTACAAGTGTCGACACTAAAGGAATGTGTCGACACTCAGCTGAAGAAACAAAAGTGAAGACTTGTGTCGACACCAAGAAGCAGTGTCGACACTTGACAGTTTCAACACATGAAGATGTGTCGACACAAAGAACATGTGTCGACACTTAGAAGAATACAGTTAAAGAATGAAGTACAAGTATTTGTGTCGACACTCAATTTCAGTGTCGACACATGCAGAAGAATCTGTGTCGAGACATACAAGGAATTGTGTCGACACCTTGTAGACTTGTGTCGACACTTACACAACATGTGTCGACACTTGGCCTATAAGTGTCGACACTTAAGAACAGAAAGTCTCGACACTATCTGACAGTTAGGGAATTTCAAGAAGTGACTGGTTGACATGACAGCTGCCGATCCAGCCGGTCTACAGCAACTGTCAGAGAAATCAGAAGTCTGTTATGAACCGGATCAGCCGGTTACCATGAAGGAAGCCTATAAATAGGCATCCATAGTTTACAGAAATAGTGGTTGTGATTGAGAAACAAGAGTTACAGCTTGAGAGAATATTTAAAGTAGTTGATCAGATTAAATCAAGAAGTGATACACAGAGGATCAATACAAGAAGATCTGTCAGTCCAACTGCAGATCTAAGAAGTTGGAGAGAGAGCTCCAATCAAGAATTCAGTCTTTGGAACTAAGGCTGAGAAGAAGGATTCAGAAACATCTGGATCTCAAGAAGCAGAGGTCAAGGAACAACTGCAGAAGATTCAGACTAATTCAGTTCTAACTCAAGAAGCTTTGAAGGAAGCTAAGTCAGTTTGGATCTAACTGAGTTCTTCCAAGAACTCTTCAAGAAACTCTCAACTCCTCTCTTATTTTCTGAGTTGTAGAGTTAGCAATTGTATTTCTACTTTAACTTGTAGGATCCATTGGATCTGAGAGAATTGTAAGCCTATATTATAAAGGCTGAGGGTAGGGCTTGGTTGCCTGAGTGTAGGAGTTGAAGAACTCTGAGTGTAGGCCTTAATTGGCTGAGTGTAGGCCTGGGTGGCTGAGTGTAGGCCTTTGTGGCTGAGTGTAAGGCTTTGGGCCTGAGGTGTAGGAACCTAGTTGGGTTCTGAGATAGTGGAGAAGTTTGGCCGAATCTAGTACACTGCTAGATAGGCGAAGGGGGAAAGTGGATGTACCCAAAGATTGGGGAACCACTATAAATTAGTGTGTCTGCTGTGGTGTGCTGAGCTGTGCTGTGGATTGACTGTTTGATTTCTGTAATAGCTGTTAGTTGTAGTAATCTGTGAAATAACTGTTGTGCTGCCAACAAAGTTTTAAAAAGGTTTAGGTCACCTATTCACCCCCCCCCCCTCTAGGTGTTTAGGTACCATATCTTTCAGCCAGTAAACACTGCATGTCATGTAATCAATAGGGCTACTATCACCAAGTGCCACAAAAGACTCCCTATGAGATTGTGAATGGAAGAAAACCAAATTTATCCTATTTCAGGATCTTTGGTTGCAAGTGCTATATACTTAACAATGGCAAGTCTTATCTAACCAAGTTTGCTGCCAAATCCCAAGAGGGGATCTTTGTTGGGTACAACAATAATAGTAAGGCTTATAGGGTCTACAACTTGGTTACTCAAGTTGTAGAAGAGTCTGTTCATGTAGTCTTTGATGAAACAAGACTCATTAACTGTGAATTGCCAAGTAGTGTTTGCAGCTCTACATGTATAACTGATAGGATGGACAAGCTTACCATTATAGAAGGTTCTACTGCAAATCAGTAAGTAGAAGATGGTGGCCGCTGTCCAGGGGGAGTACAAGACTCTCTAGATGCAGAAGAAGACCAAGAGCTGCAACTAAATGAAGAGGCTGGAGGTGTACAACCTGAAGACAGACTACCTCCAGCAAATAGACACTTAAAAGATCATCCAGCCAATCAAATAATTGGTGATCCCAGACAAGGAGTGCAAACAAGAAGCATGAATCTGAGTACAATTCTTTACTCCAGTTTCCTATCACATGTAGAACCAAAGAAATTTGAAGAAGCAGTTCTATACCCTCATTGGATTGAGGCCATGCAAGAGGAGCTGAATCAGTTCAAAAGATGCAAGGTCTAGGAGCTTGTTCCTAAACCCAAAGACCACAATATCATTGGAATAAAGTGGATCTTTAGGAACAAGTTGGATGAGAATGGAATCATCATAAAGAATAAAGCTAGACTGGTTGCAAAAGGATATAGGCAGGAAGAAGGTATTGATTTTGATCAAACCTTTGCTCCAGTAGCAAGATTGGAAGCAATAAGGATGTTCCTTGCCTATGCAACATATCAAGGGTTCAAGGTATATCAAATGGATGTAAAGTCAGCTTTCCTGAATGGAAATCTAAAGGAAGAAGTCTATGTAGAGCAGCCATCAGGTTTTGTTGATTCTCTCAAACCTGAATATGTATATAGACTTAGGAAAGCTTTGTATGGGTTAAAACAAGCCCCAAGGGCTTGGTATGAAACCCTGTCTAGTTTCCTCATTGAGAACAAATTCTCAAGGGGGAAAATATACAAAACTCTATTCCTTAGGGAATCTAAAGGCAAGATTATCTTAGTCCAAATATATGTAGATGACATAATATTTGGGCCTACAGAAAGTAATCTTTGTAGAATGTTTGCAAAACTTATGCAAGGAAAATTTGAAATGAGCAGTATGGGGGAACATAAGTTCTTCTTGGGTCTCCAAGTAAGACAAACTGAAGATGACCTGTCCATATGCCAGTCTAAGTTCACCCTAGAGTTGATAAAGAAGTATGGTATGGAATCATCCACTACCATGAAAACTCCTATGGGGTCAAGCATGTCTCTAAGCAAAGATGATGCAGGGAAACCTGTAGATGAAACTTTGTATAGAGGGATAGTTGGCTCCCTACTATATTTGACTGCTAGTAGACCAGATATCATGTATGCTACATGTGTCTGTGCTGGGTACCAAACATGCCCTAAAGAATCTCATCTGACTGAAGTCAAAAGGATTTTGAGATATCTTAAGGGCACACCTTATCTAGGCCTTTGGTACCCTAGGAATGGAGATTTTGTACTGACAGGTTATTCAGATGCAGATTTTGCAGGCTGCAAGGAAGATATGAAGAGTACTACAGGAACCTGTTAATTTCTAGGTGGAAGACTAGTATCTTGGAGCAGTAAGAAGCAGTCCAGTGTGGCAATCTCCACAGCTGAGTTAGAATATGTTGCTGCAGGAAGCTACTGTGCACAACTTTTATGGATTCAACATCAGCTAGAAGACTATGATATTCAAGTAAGTAGAACACCTTTACTTTGTGATTCTACAAGTGCAATTTCTATAGCTAATAATCCTGTCTCACATAGTAGGACTAAGCACATAAAAACTAGATACCATTTTCTTAGAGAACATGTAGAAAAAGAGGACATTTCCCTAGTATATGTTAAAACAGATAATCAGATAGCTGATATGTTTACTAAGCCCCTAGATGAATCCAAATTCAATAAGTTTAAAATTGAATTAGGAATGTTAAACTTAGAATAGTTTAAAAAATTGGCTAAGTAAAATGGTGTCGACACAAGGAGTTGTCTGTGTCAACACATAGAAGTGGTGTCGACATTTCAGAGAAATGGTGTCGACACTTCTAGGAAGTCCGTGTCGACACTTCAGTGAAATGGTGTCAACACATGCAGAGTAGGTGTCGATACATCCAGGGTGGTGTCGACACTTAGATTTTACACTAATTTCGTCGAGTAGAGTTTCGACTAATCGTCGAGCTGAGATGTATAAGTGTCGACACATATATTCTGTCGACTATATTTGTGTCGACACATAGTTGTCGAGACATTAGAAGTAAGTGTCGACACTTTTCAATAGTGACGACACATTTCAAGTATTTTGACGCGCCTTTTCACCTTCGATTTTAGAAAGGTATAAATAGGTCTTCACCATTGTTTGTCGACACGCTCTCCATAGTCTCGAGACCAAACTTGTGTGTCGACATCTCTCTTCTCTAAATTCAAAATTTTTCCAAACCCTAATGGCGCCCAAGCTAGAAGAGAACATCAATGAAGGTTATGAGTTAGTGCGACATGCCTTTGACGACGCGGAACCAGAAATTCAAGGTGTTGTAACCCTAGTTGCAGAGACTGGGTTAAAGTATCTAGTTTCAGAGCCAATCAAGATTTGGAAGAAGGAGGTCCTCGAATTCTTTAGTGCAGCTACCCTTGATGAAACTAGTCTTAAGATTAAATCCAAAGTCCATGGAGTTAAGGTAAAAGTCACCCAGAAAAGTCTAAGAAAAGTTCTACATCTACCTAGAACTAAAGAAGAGGAAGATGTACCTGCATCAAAGATAAGGGAGGCACTGCAATTGTGTGGATTAAATTCAAGCATAAAGATTGGATCAGTTTTTAACAGGAAAGGGATGAACATACAAGGAAAGTTTTTATCTGAAATAGTAGGAAAGGTAATTCTGAGCAAGCCAGGTGGGCATGATAGGATATCAGCTCACATGTTCAGTTTGATGACAAGAATCATTTTTAAACTAAAAACTGATTGGTCAGCAGTGATGTTTGAAAAGATAAAGGAAAGTCTGAAGAAGCCCAATCTGGGTAGGATTATGAGTTTGTACTTGGCTGGAAGTATTCCAGAAGTCATGAACCAAGCTGCTGGTTCTAAGATAAACCACATGAGGAAAATGGACATTAGAATAATCTCAAGATGGGATAGAGTGTTAAGTAAAGAAATGCCTACTCCTGAAAAGGAATTTTCTCAACAGAAGAAGAAGAAATCCATTGTGGCTCCTGAATCCTCAAGTAGCTCAGAAGAGCAAGTAGTTTTTAGTTCTGATGATGGAGAGGCTGGAAATGCTGGCCAGTCACCAGCAAGAAATGAAGATGCACAGAGGTAGGGGGAGCTACCATCTGCTAGCATAATTCACCTGGATCCACTCCAGGGGGAGCCTCAACATGTGGATGAGCCAACTCACTTAGACAGTGAAAGGGCAACCCAAACAATTTTTGAGTTAATCAACGAAGTTAATCAATCAATTTTCAATATTGAGGATGAAGTATTGACTGAATCATTACTTGATGTTGATCAGCAAACTCAGATGCATAGTCAACCACAAGATGTCATGGAAGACACATCAGTTGTAGATAATGCTCCTGAGATAAGAGATTCTCCAGTACCTACTCAACAGGAGTTTACTCTAGAAGAGCTGTTCCCTGATCTATTACAGACAGATTTTGAGGGAGAGAAAGCAGCTTTTGAGGGGGAGTCAGCTAACCTTGAGGGGGAAAATGTCAGGTCACAGGAGGAGACTACTAGAAATGACACTGAGGAGCAAAGGACACAGGAGGAGCTACCAAGGACTGAGAAGGATTTACCTCCTAGTCCTAAGGAAAGGGTAGACATTGCCAGTACTTCTGATTCTGAGGATGAAGAGGCTGCTAGAGCCAAAAAAAGAAAGCTACATGTCTTCAAAAGGAGAAGCCAGACCTACAAGAAGGCACTGCAAACCATTGTTCCACAGCCTGCCCCAATAGCTGATTACAGCTCCTTGTTGGTGGCTTTGCAGATCAAGATGGATGAGCAAAGGCAGGATCTAGAAAAATATATGGATGAAGGACATAAATCACTTCAATTTGATCTGGCTCAAGACATAAAATCTATAAGATTTGAAGTTAATCTGAATAAGAAAGAAATGACTGCTTGTTTCCACAAAAGAGGCAATGCAGTGGTATATCTGGCTACTCATCAAGAGAAGATAAAGACACAGGTTGATGATATGACAGTGAAACAAGGATATGTCCTGGAAAATCAGATAAGGATGAATGATAATCTGACTGCCTCTCATAATGCCATTGTAAGTGAAATGAAAAATATTGCTAATGCACAAACTAAGGCTAGAACTACAGCCCAAGCAGAGTTTGCTAAGCAATTACAAGAAAACCTAACTGATGTAAAAACTGCAATTGAAGATTCTCAAAAGCCTATTACTGAAAAGCTCCAAAAGTTAAAACCCTTTTATAAAGATGGTGTTAACTATCTGAATGCTCAAATCAGATTTCAGAAGGATGATCTTAGGGATCAAATAGAAAGAGAAGTCATAAAGGGGGAGAGGGTATTAGTCAAAGCAGGCTCTGACCATGCTAAATGGATTTCAAACAGCATCAGAGCTACCCTTGGATATCCACCTTTGTGTGATGATGATAATATTGCTGAATCTGGAATAAATCCTGCATATTTTGGAGGAGAACAAGCTGAAGTAGCTCAGGTGATCTATCCTCCTGCAGATTTTGACATGATACATCAGGAGGTACAATCTATGTATAGCCCTCCTGAGGGTAATAAGAATATTATTTTTGAGAAAGTAGTACAGCCTGTGCCAGAGGCTGTAATAAAAGAGCAAGAGGCAGTATTGAAAGATCAAGAAGCTCAATTATCTAAGAAGAGGTTCAGAGAATATGCAGAGTTAAGGCTTGATTTTGAACAGTGGAGCCCAACTTCTAGAAATATTATTCTGGCTGCTTGGAAGGCTGCAAAGGATAATTTCCTAGAGAGGGGTAAATGGTACTCTGACCAAGAATGGAGAAAACATGAAGCTAGGAAAGTGGGCATAGTTCAGTACAGAAGAAAGGCTAAACTAGGGAAGCTACCTCCTAATGCACAGGAGCCTAGCAAGTATTTCTCTAAGCCTTATCATTATTTTGAGAGACAGAAGATAAGGGCTGAAGAACAGAAGAGGAAAGATCTTAAGGGAAAGAAGCTTGCTGATGACAATGATGCTCTAGTTCAAGCCAAGATTCAATCTGGAAAGGGCCTTGCTATCAAGGAGCCAGAGCAGCCATAGAATAGAATTTTCTTAAGTTTACAACTTTGTAATCATTTGCATTAAAATCCATGTAAACTTTTGATTAATGAAACTATTGGTAGTTGTATCAAAACAATGTTTAATGTTCAATTTATTACATTGTTATTCTGAGAAAATTGTTTATACATGTTTTGTTAAGTATTTACCCTGTCATATAATACTGTTATACATCATATTGAGTATTTGTTATGAATGGTGTATATCATTGACTAAGGGTTATGACTTCTCCAAATAGAGGGAGATTGTTAGGTACATTGGAAAATGTGTACCTGATTTGAAGAAGCCTCACCCTACTCAATGATATATTTCAAGGTGTATTTGATGTGCTTTGAGTTTATATGTGCAGGTTAACTAATTGTAGGAAATGCAGAAAAGATTTTAAGTCCATGTATCGACACCTAGAGATGCAGTGTCGATACTTATGAAGGCTTGTGTCGACACCTAGAGAAGCTGTGTCGACACTTGGAGTATTTGTGTCGACACCAGGAAAGGCAGAGTCGACACCAGAAGAAAAGTGTCGACACATATAGGCATTGTCGACACACTATGAAGAATACTCAACATATATCATGTCGACACTTAGAGGCAGTGTTGACACCCAGAGAAGCTTTGTCGACATCAAATGTGTCGACACCAGGAGGCTGTGTCGACACTCAACAAGCTTCATCAACGTTAAAGTAAAAGAAGGCATGTGTCGACACAAAGGAGATGTGTCGACACTCAGCAAGCTTTAACAAAGTTAAAGTAAAAGAAGTACTTGTGTCGACACAAAGGAGATGTGTCGACACTCAGCAAGTTTCAACACAAGAAGGCATGTGTCGACACAAAAAAGTTGTGTCGACACACAGCAGAATTCAACTAAGTTTTAAAGAAGAAGTACTTGTGTCGACACATAGAATAAGTGTCGACACATTCAACAGAAGGCTTGTGTCGACACACAGAATCAATGTCGACACATTCTGAAGTAGCAGTGTCGAGAAGCTGTTACAACAACAAAAGGAGTTGTGTCGACACCATCAAGGCTAGTGTCGACACTTAGTCCACTTGTGTCGACACTTGGTCTATTTGTGTCGACACATAATGAAGATCAGTCTCGACACTTTCAGACAGAGACAATACTTTCAGGAAGTGACTGGATGACTTGACAACTGCCATTTCAGCCGGTCTACTACAACTGTCAGAGCTGTCAGAAGTTTGTTAGAAATCGGTTCAGCCGGTTACCATGGAGGAAGACTATATAAAGGCCTTTCTCCTTCAACAGAAGGTAATTGATCAATCAATAAAAAGAATTAATCAGAAGATTAAGAAGATCAAGACAGATCCAGATAAAACTGTAAATTAGTATTTTGAAGAAACTTCAGATTTACTTGGAGAGAGAGAACTCCAGTAATTGAAGTCAAGAAAGAGACTTGTTAATCAAATCTCTTAAGAAGCAGGTTCTGAACCAGACTGCAAAGTAGGATCCAGATTTAATTCTCCATCCTAAGAAGGAAGTTGCCAGCCGGTCTACTTCAAGAAGATTAACTTTACTGAGTTCAGACTCAAGAAGCCTTGAAGAAAGCAAAGACAAAGTTGATCTCAGGAATCAATGCTATCAAGAACTGATCAAGGAGGTTGTCCTCTTTATTCTCTCAAACAGAGTGGTGACCTAAAACTTTTTATTATCTTTTTGTAGGATCGTAAGGGATCTGAGTTGTAAGCCTAAATTTATAAAGGCTGAGGTAGGGCTTTTGAGTCTGAGTGTAGGAGAATCAATTCTCTGAGTGTAGGCCTTATTGAAGGCTGAGGTAGGGCTATTTAGCCTGAGTGTAGGTCTTGTTGAAGACTGAGTGGTAGGGCTTTGTGCCTGAGTTGTAGGAGTGGGGACACTCTGAGTTGTAGGAACCTGTTTGGGGTTCTGAGCTGTAGGATCTGAGGATCTGAGGAGAAGTGCAGAAGTTAGGCCGAATCTAGTACACTACTAGATAGGCGAAGGGGGAAAGTGGATGTACCCAGACCTTGGGGAACCACTATAAACACTGTGTGCACTCTGTGAATGTTTATTTCTGTGGTTGCTGTATTATGATAGCTGTAGAATTTGCATTTGCTGCTTAAAGTACAAATCAGTTTGTCTGCCTTAAAGTAAAAAGAAAAAAGTACACCTATTCACCCCCCCTCTAGGTAGTTAGGCACTATTTCTTTCAAGACTTGTAAACATGAATAATTTTGAAGGGAATTAAAACCCTGTACAGGAGTTGGAAGAGAGGTGATGGTGTCTTCTCTTTCTCAATAACAACTGAGAAGACTATGGATTGATGTTAGCAGATTTTGCTCCCCCTGAGACCAGGAAAACTGGAGCACTGCTTCAGGGTGATAGGTCTTCAAAGAACTAGAATGCCTGGACCAGAAATTACTTCAGGAACTTCTTTGACAGATTGATATTTGTTGTCCTTTGAAGTTGTCCTGTAGAGTTGAAGGAAGAAGACTCTTGGTAGTATTTGAATGTTCTTCTTCTTCTTGATGAAGTTGTTCTCTGGCCAAGGCTTATTGCAGTAGAACTTTTGATTTTGTGTATGTTTGTTCTTCTGTGCAATCTGAGTGTGTCTGTCTGATTGTCTGTATTGCTGGCTGGTTGTGTTTGTTACTGATTGATTCTTTTCTTTTCTATCTCTTGACTGACTAAGGAACATTATAAATTTGAATGTTTGAGTAGTAATTGCAGTCGGCCTGGGAAGGAAGCGACAATCAATGATTTCCCTAACTATCCCATGGAAAAACGGCATGTAATAGTCCATGATTAATGCGCGTTCCAACGGTAACATTCCGAGAAGATCTGACATTAATTATTCAGGAATCATCGCCAAGAAAAGGGACGGGAAAACTGAAGAAGACCTAGTCTAGAATCGTCGAACGAAGAACACAATTCGTCGAGCTGAGTTTGAGTTCGTCGAGCTGAGCTTGAGTTCGTCGAGCTGAGCTTGATGAGTTCGTCGACCAGACAATCTTCATTTGTCGAACAGACAGTCTTCATTCGTTGAGCTGAGATCCAAATTCGTCGAGCTGAGAACAGTTCTGGACTTAGTCAAAATATTCTGTGTAACTGATATTCTATGTTGACATAAGTTGGTGTCGACTGATTGATCTTGGTGTCGACTCAAATCTTCTGGTGTCGACATGAGCTGGTGTCGACACATGCCCTAAGTGTCGACATAAATCCTCTGAATTCAGAAATCATCGAGTAGAATACTGCATTCTTCGTCCTGAGAAGTTGACTTCGTCGACCTGAGAAGTTGAGAACCTGAGGTACAAGTTCGTCGAGCTCAGAATCCTGTTCGTCGACCAAAGCTTAAAGCTGGACTTAGAAAAACTCTGAAGTTGTCCTGACTTTAGCTTGTTGAGGAAACTCAGTCTTCGTCGAACAGAGAACTAAGATCGTCGAGCTCAGCACAAAGAAATGTCTCATGATCGCCGAGCGCAGAACACCTTTCGTCGAGCCGAGTTCGACGAACGTCAAACTAACTTTACTTAGTCTTGAAATATTCTAAGTCTGGAGTCTCTGATGGTCTTGTTGATAGCTGATCCATCTGAAGTTGACTCTAAGGACTTGACCTAGACTCTAAGACACAACTTGACCCTGACTATACATGATGGGTCACATCCTAAGCTAGTGAACCTAGCCCAAATCAACTAGGGATCCAACAATCTCCCCCTATTTGGGTGAGGTCACTAACAGAGTCAAAACAGAAACAAACAGATAAACAAAGCAAGAAAAGAAATATATCTGGCAGAGAATTACTAACACATGCAGCATATATATATATATACACAGCTTTGTTTAAACAAATAGCAAAGTTATGAAAGAAAGAGCAGAAAGAAATTAAAATAAGATAAAGATTACTTCTGCTTTTTCTGCTTGGACCTGTCTTCTGATGTCTGCTCTCCTGGCTTTTTGAAGATGATTTCTCTCTTGGGATCTAAAACCTGAGCCTTTGTCATAGTCATATCAGCTGCCCCAATAATATTCAATGATGTAGCTCTGGGGACAACTGCTTCTGGATGGAGCTTCATATAGTCATCAACATTAAACAGTTTATTACCTTTGTCAAACCTTTTCAACTCTTCTTTACTGTACTTTGACATTGTTGTGAATCCTGATGTGTCTTTTCCTTCAGCCTTGGCTTTATTGATCAAAGATAGGCCAATTAGCTCCTGGTACCTATCCATTCTTGCAGTATTTGCAGTTTCAGGATCTTCAAATGGAATTGGAGGAGAGTATGGCCTTTTTGGACTGTCAGCTTTGTGTTCTTCAGATATTTGTTGCTGCTGCTGTTGACGCTGTTGATGCTGATTACCTGAGGATGGTTGCCTCTGCTGGCTGCTTCCAGATGATCTCCCTGACTGTCTTTGATATATTTGCATGGGGGCAGATCTCTGAGAGCTAGAGCCACTGGCACCAGCTGTTGGAGGAGGAGGAGGAGGTGGATCCTTTCTAAATCTGTGAATTGGAGGAGGAGAATATCTCCTAGTTCTTTTCCTTTCCTTCTGCTGGTTCTTGGATAGCCACATCCATGCAAGCATTCCCTTATATGGAGTAACATTGTGCAAAATGTAGTAAGGGGTGTCAGCATTTGGATTAGGCTTAGGAGCTGAATGAGGAGGAGCCTTCCTTTTCTCTGTCAGCATTTTCTTTTTCTTCTTTGCAGCATCTTCATCTGAATCATCATCATCATCATCTTCATCATCTTCAGAATCAGAACCCTGAGGGTTATCATAAAGAGCATCCAAAGCTTTTAAAGCTTTATCAGAAATAACAGCTTTTTCTGGAGGAGGGGTAGAAGGTTCAGGAACTGGAGTTTCAGCAACAGGAGAGGAGGAGACTGCACAGGAATCAGAAATAATAGGGACAAAGCTTTCAGATGCTGCCTTATTTTCCTCTTCTATATCATCCAGGATTAGCTCATCCAAATCTGGCATAGGAGAGTCATCCATAACAAAAACTGGGGCTGAGATGTCTTCTGGAATAACTTCTAGACTGGCTGCAGAGATTGAAGCTAAAGCTGAGATAGCAAAACTGTCACAGAGTTGCTTAGCAACTGCTGGACTAACTGGAGAGGTGTAGGGTACAATAGCCAAATGTGGCTTAGAGAAATCTGCTGGAAGAAACTGCATATGTACAGTATCAAAAACTTGTAGTAATTCTGGTAGATTAACCGTGGGATTCATAATGAAATCACCAACAGGTTTTATTTGCTCGACTGACTCATCTAAGTCAATGTTAGTGTCCATAAAATGAATCAATTCAATCATCTTAGAATTATATTCTGGCAAAATTTCTGCATCTTCATCTGAATCTGCATCTACTGTAGAAGGAACTGCTGCTGTGACTGCTGCTGTTGCATCTGCATCTGCTGCAACTTCATCACTGAGCATCTCCCCCTTCCTGGGTTCAGGAGAACCTGGAGTCAGGCCCCTAAATGAAGAGGGGGCAGCAGAGAGAAGAGAAACTTGTGCAGATAAATAATTGATGTAATTTATAAGAGGTGTAATGGACTCTATGATTAGGGATTTTATGAGGGGAGTGAGCAGGGATATGAGTGTAGATACAGTGGGGGATTCCAAGGATGGAGAGATAGTGGATGAAGGTAGAGAAGTAGATGAAGTAGGAGGAACAGATTGAGGGGATAGAGGAGGAAGGACATCTGGTGTGGCAGAGTCTGTGGGTATGTTGTAAGATAGAATGGAGGACAAATGATGGGGAAGTGGAGACTGAGGAGGTGTAGGGATATGTGAGTCATGAGATGAGGCTGGAGGTGTAGGAATGTTTATAATGTCAAGAGGTGGAGATGGAGGAGGAGTAGGCACATGAGTATGTTGTGGAGATTGAGGTGTTGAAGAAGGAATGGAAGAGGAAGGGAGTTGTTTTGCTGGAAGTGTTGCTGGAAGAGATGGTGGAGATGGAATGACCTCTTCTGTAGGGTGGGGAGTGGCCTTTACAGCCCTGGTGCTCTCAGAAGTTGGTATGGGGGAGGAGGAAGCCTTGGATGGCTTGGAGATCGTCCTCTACCATCTGCCAAACAAGGCGCATGTGAGGCGCTTGCTGGCATTGATGAAGATGGTCGGGGAGACCATGCATTCACCAGCCTTTTCCTTAAGGAAGATCCCCAGGATTCTTCCAAAACAGAGCTCTTTCTTGCTATTCTTCTTCTTTATCAACTCAAAGAAAATCTTACTCCAATACATGGGACGCTTATTCACCACCACACACATGATAAGGAATTGATGTTGGGTAATGTAATCATGTGCGGTGTGCTTGCCCATCAGTATCTTTCCCACAATATCCGCCAAAAACTGATAGGCGGCAGAAAGTTGTTTCTTTAACAACTTGTTAGGGTTGCTTCCCGAAAACCCCATTAACTTCAACATCGAACTGTATTCTTCAGAATCCATTTCCATAACATCTTCTCCATTAACCAAACTAAAAATCTCAGAGAGAACGACAGGAGATAGGGAAACAACAGTACTCCCGATAGTTCCGGTCAATGTATCATCCTCAGAAGCAGTAGATGTGTATACCCATTCTCGAATTTCAGTTCCATGTAGTTTAATCCATCTGGTCATGAAATCCTTGAGATGAAGTTCTTTTAGCAGTTCCAGGATATAGAGAAATATGGGGTCAGAGTGTTCGAAGGAATCAAAATCCATATCAAAACCAGTATGAAATTTCATGGCAGCCAAGGCTCATGCTGGAATCGCCATTGATGACCTGCAAGAAAGACAGAGAAAACGACGATCAAGAGCAAGAGAACTGAAAGCGCGGGACAGAGGTCGAAGAAAACCTAGATATAGGATTTTCAGAATATGAATCGACAATCTCCGTTCCATGAAAAAGATACAATTATTCGAACTGAGCTCGACGAAATGAATTATAGACAGATAATTTCTTCGATCTCATCCAGAAGAATCGAAAATAGTTCGTCGAACTCCGTTCGACGAAATGTCTTTTGAAGCAAAGTTTGTCGATCTCCGGTTGACAAAAATTGTTTCCACACAGATAATTTGACAATCTCCATTCGACGAGAATCTCTCAAACTTTCCCTAATTCGTCGAACTCCGTTCGACGAACTCCATTCGACGAACTCTAGAAAATTCGTCGAATGCAGACATAAATTAAGTTAACTCTTCTCCATTGATCATTCCCAGTTGATTTATAAAGAACAAATGAATTTTCTCATCCAAAGGTTTGGTGAAAATGTCTGCTCTTTGTAAATCAGTAGGAATATGGATTAAGTTAATTTTATTTTTGTCTACATTATCTCTAATGAAATGATGTCTTATATCAATATGCTTAGTCCTAGAATGGTGAACTGGATTCTGTGCTACAGAAATAACACGAATGTTATCATAAAATAATGTTGAATTATTTAAGTTGACACCATAGTCTAGGAGTTGATTTTGTATCCATAACATTTGTGAACAGCAGCTGCCAGCAGCCATGTATTCTGCTTCTGCATTTGATGTAGACACAGATGTTTGCTTTTTACAAAACTAGGAGACAAGTCTCATACCCAGGAACTGGCAAGTTCCAGAGGTACTCTTCCTGTCCACTCTACATCCAGCATAGTTAGCATCTAAGTATCCAGTAAACTCAAACTCTGACTCTGCAGGATACCAGAGTCCTAGATTAGGACAACTCTTTATATATCTGAAAATCCTTTTTAAGAAAATTAGGTAAGATTATTTAGAGTTCACTTGGAACCTAGCACAAAGGCATGTGACAAACATTATATCAGGTCTGCTAGCTGTTAGGTATAATATGGATCCAACAATTGCGCAATATTGCTTCTGATCTACAGGTTTCCCTGCTGCGTCAGAATCCACAACAGCATTGTAGCCATAAGTGTTTTCATTCCTGAAGCATCACCCATCCCAAACTTCTTAATAAGCTCTTTAGCATACTTAGCTTGGGAGAGGAAGATACCATCAGGGAGCTGCTTCACTTGGAGACCAAGGAAGTAGGAAAGCTCACCCATGCTACTCATCTCAAATTTGGAATGCATGAGGTCAGCAAACCTCTTGCATAATTTGGGATCAGTAGACCCAAAAATGATGTCATCCACATATATTTGTACTAATAAAATTTGGTCCTTATGATGTCTAGTGAAAAGAGTTTAATCTATGGTTTCTCTTGTAAATTTATGCACTAAAAGAAAGCTTGTTAAGGTCTCATACCAAGCTCTTGGAGATTGCTTTAAACCATAGAGATCTTTATGCAATTTAAATACAAAAGAGTGTTGAGTTAGAGAGATAAAACCTGGAGGTTGTTCTACATAAACCTCTTCTTGAAGCACTCCATTCAAGAATGCACTCTTGACATCCATTTGGTAGACTTTGAATCTCCTGTAAGCTGCATAGGCAAGGAATATCCTAATGGCCTCTAACCTTGCAATAGGGGCAAAGGTTTGGTCATAGTCAATTCCTTCCTCTTGCCTGTAGCCTTGAGCAACAAGCCTAGCCTTGTTTCTCACTATGTTCCCTTGAGCATCCAGCTTGTTTCTATAGACCCATTTGGTTCTAATAACTAGGTAGTTATGATGTCTTGGAACCAAATCCCAAACTCTACATCTCTCAAACTGATTGAGTTCCTCTTGCATTGCAATGATCCAGTGGGGATCTTGCTCAGCTTCATGAATAGAGAGAGGTTCAATTTGAGAGAGAAAACAGGCATGCATCAAGTCTTGTTTGAGTTGATTCCTTGTCTGTACACCTACTGAAATGTCTCCAATCACTTGAGATCTGGGGTGATCTCTAAGTGTGACAAGATCAGTTGGTGGAGTTTGTGGAGCAACAGCTTCTGTATTTAATTCCTCTTGAGGAATTGTACTATCTGTTGAGGGAAGTTCAGCCACTTCCACTTGAATCTCTTCTTCACTATCTTCAGCAACCTGTGGAGAATGATGGGTTGACATCTCTTGGGTAAGGTTTAGTCCATCTATAGACTCACAAAGTGGTGGGACCTGCAAAAGGCTATTGGTAGAAATCTCTTTCTTCTTATAAGACATGTTAGCTTCATCAAAAGATACATGAACATACTCTTCAATTTTAAGGGTGGATTTATTAAAAACCCTATAGGCCTTGCTTACTTGGGAATATCCTAGAAAAATCCCTTCTTCAGCCTTAGCCTCAAACTTTCTAATGTATCTCTTGTTATTTGTGTGAATGTAACATATGCAGCCAAAAAAATTAAAATATGTGATTTTAGGTTTATTTCCTTTAAGTAATTCATAGGGGGTCTTATTTTTCAGTTTATGTATAAGACTTCTATTCAGGACATAGTTAGCAGTGTTTACAATTTCTGCCCAAAAGGATAGAGGCATGTAAGCATCTGCCAATAATGTGCCTGCAGATTTAATGAGTGTCCTATTTTTCCTTTCAGCAACCCCATTTTGTTGGGGAGTTCTAGGAGCTGAGAAGCACTGCCTGATACCTTCCTTTTAACAGAACTCATGCATAAGAAGAGACTCAAACTCTGTGCAATGATAATTTCTGATCAATGCAATATGAGTAGAGAACTCAATCTGTATGGTCCTGAGAAAATCTGTAAGAACCTTGAATGTATCTGACTTAGCTCTCAGAAAGGCTACCCAACTGAATCTAGAGAAGTCATCAACAATCACTAAAGTATAAGACTTCCCTCCTAGGCTATGTACTGCAATGGGTCCAAATAGATCCACATGAAGCAAATACAGAATCCTAGGTGAATCACTTTTATTAATGGATTTAAAACTAGTTTTAGTTTGCTTGACTAGTTGACAAGCCCTTCATAGGTTTTCCTTCTTGTCGGGGCCAGAAGGTAAACCTCTAACAAGGTTATCTTTAGATAACCTAGCTATATTCTTAAGGTTTACATGTCCTAATCTTTTATGTCACAACTCATTTTGATTATTAGTGATATTGAGTAAACAAACATCAGTTTTGGCAGAAATAAAATCTACTAGATATATGTTGTCTTGTCTAAGTCCAATTAAAACAGTTTGGTTTTCATTATTAATAATAGAGCAAGAGGTAGAGTTAAAGTGTACCTGATAACCTTCATCACATAATTAACTTATGGATATTAGGTTATGTTTAAGTCCTCTTACATATGTTACTTTCTTGAAAGTAACTGATCCAATCTTGACTGCTCCATATCCTTCTGACTGGACACTGTTTGAATCTCCAAAAATCACCTTTGGTCCTAGCTTGGACTTGTAATTGGATAAATTGTCCTTGCTGCCTATCATATGCTTGGAGCAACCACTGTCCAAGTACCAGGTCTGACTCACCCTTGGATAGCTCTTCACCTGTACCTGTAATGAAAAACAAAACTCAATTATTCTTGACCCAGGTTACCTTGGGTCCTTTATTTGGTTGAAAAGAGAAACTGGATATAACTGATAATGCAGGTTGAGATTTATAACCTAAGGGGTGATATCTCCTAGGTGGAATAACCCAATCAACTACTGGATTGAATGGTTTATTAGCTGGTTTAGAGTTTCTGTAAGAGAAATAGTTTAAGTTTGGTCCTTCTGGGTTCGACGAATTTTTGTAAGTTCGTCGACCAGAGTTCGACGAATAGGGCTGAGATTGTCGATCTCTGCTCAGAGAATGACAATAGTCATTTTCTGCGCCCCAAGTTCGTCGACCTCTGCTCGACGAACCATACCAAGTTCGTCAATCACAGTTAGACGAATTGTTATTACTAAAGTTTGCGTTCAACGTTCGTCGATCTGGATTCGACGAACTGGCCACATTTCGTCGATATGAGTTCGACGAATGCTGCTGAACCTTATTTTTACTAACTATTTTCTGATCTCTGTTTCTCTTGTCTATAGGTTTTGGATTTTTTTTCAGACAATGGTTTGTCTATTAACTTTTCTTTTCCCTGAGCAGAAATAAACTTGATGGGGGTTGTAAGAATATTTTTCTTAATTATGGAGGGCAAACTTGATGAAGCACACAAGCACAGCTTTCCATTTAATCTGGCATTAACTGTGCTTGTTATGTCCATCAGCTTGGGACTTCTCCCATTAAGAGATTGCTCAAGTTGTTTGACCTCACATAATTCAGATTTTAATTTAATTATTTGTTCATTTGCTAGATTTAGTTGGTCTGTTAGTTTAATATTTTCTAAATTAACAGATTCAAGATTTCCTAGTCTTTCTCTAAGAGTTTTTATCTCTTTTTCTGAGCTAATTAAATCTAAACACATGGATTTAAATTCAGTTTTAAATAAATCAGAATTAAAGTCAAAGCCAGAAAGAACCTGATCTGCCTCTGAGTCTGAGGCTGCTTCATCTTCAGATTCTCCTTCTGATCCAGAACAGCTCCTGGAGGCATCAATTACCATAAGGAAAACCTCCTTGGATCTTGCTTCTTCCTCTTCTTCACTTGAGCTGGAAGAGGATGATTCTTCCTCTATATCACTCCATGTCTCAGCAACAAAGCTCTTGTCTTTCTTTTTGTATTTGCTGGAGGAGGGTCTGCTGCTGTGTTTTCTCCTGGAGTCTCTTTCTTTGTTTTTCTCCTTCTTCTGATTTTCTGGACATTCAGAGATGTAATGTCCAGGCTTTCTACATCCAAAGCACACAACCTCCTTGGTTGGTGTCTTGTCAAATCTGGGCTTATCATCCTGCCTGGATGATTTCCTTCTGAAATCCTTTCTAGAAATCTTATAGAATCTCTTTGCAAAGAGGCTCATCAATTCTTAATTTGATGTCGGGGTTTCACTTTCCTCAGATGCTTTGAAGACTATGTTGTGATCCTTTCTCACAGGAGTTGTTGCCTTCTGTTCTGCTGCTTCTCTTGATTTGATCAGCTGCTCAAAGGATTTTAATTTTCCTAGTAGAGACTCAGTTGATATCTCATTGAGGCTTCTGGCTTATTTGATAGGCTAGATTCTTGAATCCCAAGAGCTAGGGAAGCACATCAAAATATTATCATTCACCTCTGTCAAGGTGATGTCCTTATCCAATGTTTTGAGCTCATTGATGATTGAGCTCAACCTGTTGTACATTTCAGCCATTGATTCAGCCTCATCCTTCTTGAAATTCTCATACAGGGATATGAGGTTGGATCTCCTGTCTTTCCTTTCATCTGCTGAACCAGCTACCATTTGGTTGAGGGAATCCCAAATGGCCTTGGCTGAGGTGCACTCAGCCACCTTCCGAAATATGTCATCTGATATAGTCTGAGCCAAGATATTCATTGCCTTAGCACCTACCACTTTGGCTTTCTTGTATGCATCATTATTCTCTGGAGGAGGCACTGCAGTCATGTTGGTAGAGGTGCTTGTAGAAGCTGCAGGTGCTGGAGGTACTCCTGTCAAGATAACAAAAAAATATCCTCACCAATAGAATTCATGTATAACTTGATTCTTGCCTTCCAGATGGCAAACTTGTTAAGATTGCACACTGGAGGTCTGATGCTTGCATAATCTTTGTTTTGAGCCATGTCTGTGAAGAAATAAATCTAATAAAAAAAACAAACAGATCTAACAAGAGGGATCTTTATGGTTCAGGTGTTAGCCTGTACAACCAACTGACCTCTAAAGGTGTGGTATTTTAACCAACCTCCCTCTGATACCAATTGAAAGTGCAGGTTAGATCTGAAATACTCTAGAGGGGGGGGGGGGTGAATAGAGTATTGTGCTCACTACAAAACTTTTTACAACTTTTGTTGTAATCATAAGTGAACAAGTCAGTAAGTAAAATAAAATAAGCACAACAACCTATTAATCACAGAACAAATAGCCAAAACAAAAATAAAGGGCAACCAGACGACACAATAAATTTTATAGTGGTTCCCCAACCTGGGTACATCCACTCTTCTACCACCCTAGTAGGAATCCACTCAGGTTTTTGATCAGGTGCCTAACACCAATGAGCTTTTGTTCAGGTGCTCAAAAACCAAAACCTCAAGTCTTTTGGTAGGAGACCTGTAACCAGGAATAATTTTGAAGAGAATTAAAATCCTGTACAGGAGTTGGAAGAGAGGTGATGGTGTCTTCTGTTTCTCAATAACAACTGAGAAGACTATGGATTGATGTTATCAGATTTTGCTCCCCTTGAGATCAGGAAAACTGGAGCACTGCTTCAGGGTGATAGGTCTTCAAAGTCATAGAATGCCTGGACCAGAAATTGCTTCAGGAACTTCTTTAACATATTGATATTTGTTATCCTTTGAAGTTGTATTGTAGAGTTGAAGGAAGAAGACTCTTGATAGTATTTGAATGTTCTTCTTCTTCTTCTTGATGAAGTTATTCTCTGGCCAAGGCTTATTGCAGTAGAACTTTTGATTTTGTGTATGTTTGTTCTTCTGTGCAATCTGAGTGTGTCTGTCTGATTGTCTGTATTGCTGGCTGGTTGTGTTTGTTACTGATTGATTCTTTTCTTTTCTATCTCTTGACTAACTGAGGAACATTTGAAATTTGAATGTTTGAGTAGTAATTGTAGTCGGCCTGGAAAGGAAGCGACAATCAATGATTTTCCTAACTGTCCCATGGAAAAATGACATGTAATAGTCCATGATTAATGCGCGTTCCAACGGTAACATTCCGAGAAGATCTGGCATTAATTATTCAGGAATCATCACCAAGAAAAGGGACGGGAAAACTGAAGAAGACCTAGTCTGGAATTGTCGAACGAAGAACACAATTCGTCGAGCTGAGTTTGAGTTCGTCGAGCTGAGCTTGAGTTCGTCGAGCTGAGCTTGATGAGTTCGTCGACCAGACAATCTTCATTTGTTGAACAGACAGTCTTCATTCGTTGTACTGAGATCCAAATTCGTCGAGCTGAGAACAGTTCTGTACTTAGTCAAAATATTCTATGTAACTGATATTCTGTGTCGACATAAGTTGGTGTCGACTGATTGATCTTGGTGTCGACTAAAATCTTCTAGTGTCGACATGAGCTGGTGTCGACACATGCCCTAAGTGTCGACATAAATCCTCTGAATTCAGAAATCTTCGAGTAGAGTACAACATTCGTCGTCCTGAGAAGTTGACTTCGTCGACCTGAGAAGTTGAGAACCTGAGGTCCATGTTCGTCGAGCTCAGAATCCTGTTCGTCGACCAAAGCTTGAAGCTGGACTTAGAAAAACTCTGAAGTTATCCTGACTTTAACTTGTTGAGGAAACTTAGTCTTCGTCGAACAGAGAACTAAGATCATCGAGCTCAGCACAAAGAAATGTCTCACGATCGTCGAGCGCATAACACCTTACGTGGAGCTGAGTTCGACGAACGTCGAACTCACTTTACTTAGTCTTGAAATCTTCTAAGTCTGGAGTTTCTGATGGTCTTGTTGATAGCTGGTCCATCTAAAGTTGACTCTAAGGACTTGACCTAGACTCTAAGTGTAACATCCCATTTCCAACTAGACCCCTAAGAGTGGTTTTGGCCATGACTAGGTCATGACAAACCCTAGGAAGCCAGTAATGAGGCAAGAGATAGGGGACAAAAAGGTGGGAGATCATCATGGTCTGCAAATAGTAGAACCCTAAACAATGGTGTAGGATGACCATGGGCCACACCCTAACCCCAAGACCCTACCACAACACCCCTAATACCTTGGGAGGCCCATTAGAGCCAAAAGGACCCATTAGGGTCAACCCAAGAGGCCCTGTTGACCAAGGTCAACCCTAGCCCTACATGGGTCAAACTAGCCTACTTAGGGCCAACTGACCTACTCCTAGCCTAAAGGACCCCTCCTCTGCCCTCCTAACCCTAAAGTGAGGTCAATTGGTCACTAAGGACACATTAGGGTCAGCCCTAGAGGCCAGGTTGACCCAGGTCAACTCAAGTCCTAACCTGGTCAAAGTACCCTTACTAAGGGTATGTGACCTCCAAAGTACAGGGTAACACTACATAACCCTACCTAGACCCTAAAGGAAGCCAATGGGTCACCCATGACCCATAGGGGTCAACCCAATTGGTCATGTTGACCCAAGTCAACTCTAGCCCTAAAATGGTCAAAGTGTCCTTGCCAAGGGACATGTGACCCCCAAGATGCCCAACCAACCCTATTCAAGTAACCCTAGACCTCAAGGGAGCCCAATGGGCCACTAAAAAAACCCAATGGGGTCAACCCAGATGGTCAAATTGACCAGGTCAACCCTCATTTAGGTCAAGTCAAACTTAACCCAAAAGGGCTAACCCAAGCCCAAGCCACTTCTCCCTTAGGCTAAACCCATTCCCATGACCATCATAATCAAGTGGGCTGCATTTATCTTGTGAGGTTGACTAGTCAACCAGGGGTGACTAGGAGAGAGAAAGGAGCCCCCCTCCATGATAATGGAGGAGAGAGAAAATGAGGAAGAAGAAGGGGAAGTGAGAGGCCGGCCAAGGAAGGCTAACAGCCACCAAATATGGCTGCAATCAACTCCTCTAGGAGAGAGGAGTTGATTCCAGCCGTTTCCCGGCCACCAAGGGGTGGGTTCAGCCCCCCTCCACACAACCCGAGCCACACCTTTAATGGTGTTAATGGCCATTGAAGAACCAGCCTCCCCTCTCCCCCATTTGCCATTTAAACACCTTCAGGGAGCCGAGGGGATCATTTTAGAGCGTTTACCTGGAGGAGACGAGCCATTCCACTGTGCAGTTGCAGAAGCCGAGCGCCGCCGCCGTCGTCAATGGCATCCCGCCGCTCCTCACGCATTCAGGCCGCCAGGAAGGTCCTCCCCCTCTCCTTAACCCATGGTTAGATCATAGCAATCGATAGGACCAAGGTTCGGGCTCAATTGAGCCCGATCCAATTCGGTTTTCATGGATTTTTCTGAAGAAAACTCACCTCTCGGGATCGCCAGAAAAGGGGTTTCCGGCGGCCAAGCCGCCGCCTGGGGATGGCCACCACCTCAACGGAGGTGGTGGAGCCGGTGGCCGGCCGGGGAGGTGGTCGGGTCGCCGGCAGTGGCGTTTAGAAGTGGCTCCAGGCGGGATGAATCCTGGCTGTCGGCTCAAGGAAGAAGATGAAGGGATTCCGTCCCTTTTGCTTCAAGATTCGTGCGGGCCTGATTTTAAACTATAGGAATTAATTTATATTAATGCAATTCTGTCACAGTTTTTGATATTAATGATTTTAAACTTTAAAAATACTTAGGGTCTCCTGGTGGAAAATACTTCAACATGAAAGTTGTAGTTCCTTGAGTCTACTTTATGTTAAAATTAGTTTGAACCCTTTTGGGTGTAGGGTCTGACCAAGGCACCCATTTTGGTGGGACATACCCTTAGGGCTAGGCAGTCATTAAATTGAGTGCCCACCCTTCACCCCTAGCCCAAATTAGTTGAAATTTTGGCAGAGAGTCCATCCTAGCTATACCTAGGGCTTGCCCAAAAATGGGAATTTTTGGAGAAAATATTTCTATAGTTTTTGTAAACATTTAATAATTATTAAATAAATTAACTAAGTGCCCTAAACACCTCCAAACCCTCCCAAATTTTGGTGAGTGGTCCTTGGGTTCATTTTAGGTATCTGTATAAAATTTCATTTAAGTTGGATGTGTTTGGATAGGTTTTGACCCAACCCTAACTATACCTTAAAAAGGGCATTTTGGGTCAAAAGTTGCACTTTAGATTTGAGTGACCAAATCACCTCAACAGAGGCTGAAATTTGGGCCACTAACTTCTTAGGGCACTTATCACCTCCCTATGGAATATGGGACAGTGAGGAATAGATTTGCCCTAAGTTCCAAGGTCAAACCCTAAGGAGGGACCTTTTGGCCTTGTGAAGGGCATGAGTCCTAAACACCTTGGATGAACACCAAATTTTGCATGGAGGTTCCTAGGATATATAAAACCCTCTGGTAAAATTATTAGCAAATTATGGAAATTGTAGGGCCCCCAAAACCCTAACCCTAGCTTAGGTCCTAAAACTTGTAGTGTAAGTTTAGGTTAGCTAAACATCTTGAAACTTAACCAAATTTGGGTAGTGAGGGGATTAGAGTATTTTGAGCCTCTGATAATTTACTTGAGGGATTTTGGACAATATTTTTAGCACTTCATTAGTAATCAATGGTAATGCCCTAGTAATTATTTTGGCTATTGTGGTCTCACTCCCCATAAAGAGGGTATGAAACATGGGCAGAGTTAGCTTTAGGTTATAATAATCTTGTATGAATTTTGTTAGAATTTTTGGATATCTATTTAGGGCATCTACTTCACAAGTGATTTATTTTGATTACATATTAATAATTCTTGTCAGAGGCCATTACTTACTGCAAAATCATGAAACTTCCTGCATAGTGTTTTTAGCTCAATATTATCATATGAAAATTTTTGTGGAAATATTTGATGACGGATTAGCATACTTTGTTCATTAACCCTTAAATTAGAGAGTTCATAAGAAAATCAAATATAGCCTTATTTCCAAATGATAAATTATGAAACTTTTTCTAGGGTACTTGTAGGCCATCACAATCATCCCTTAATTTTCTCTGAAGTTTTGGAGGTGTTATTACTATAGAATCTTTTAAAATGACTTTTTATGGGGCATCTTTGAAATTAAATTTAAAGGCCTAAACCTTGCTGAAAAATTGGAAGACTTAGGATTTAGAGTTGATTAGGCATTTTGTAATTATCATAAATTTAGTGGATTATTATCTTGTCTGAAAGTGGTACATCATGTTCAAACCTGGGCCTTTTGGGACACTAGAATAAATAAATTAATTATCAGACAAATTAGGAAAATTATGGATTTCTGGATTTATGCTTCAAATGTCTTTTTAGATCTCTAATAATTATCATAAGGGTACAGGATGAATATTTCATGTACTTCCCTTTTTACGGGTCATGTAGCTTAGGTGGTCTGCATATAGCAAAACTGCAGGATTTCATTTGGATGTGAATTAGGGCACGAATGATGGGTCTTGGTGGTTTGCTGTAAGGACAAGTGGAAGGGGCTGCTTCTATGAAAGATGAGTGAGTAGGGTGTGGTTTTGACTAGGGTTTATAGGCGTTCGGGTCCGACGAAAGATCGTCCTACCCAAGGAGAGTTGGAGTCAAATTACCCTAGGGTTAGCATATCGAAATATGAGAAAATAAAGGGTAAGGGAATCAACCAATAATAAAATAAGTACCTTGCGAAAGGGAACGCTGGGCATAATCCCAACATAGTTCCTAGTGCCCCTTGAGAGCCCTTCACAGGGAATACCGGGGGCAGTCCTGGGTTAACGTAAACTGTTTAACAAGCTGAAAAGAGTAACTTAGTAATTAGGGTTGCACACTCCACAACACTGATGGCACCAGAGGTTGGTTAGGAGCTTCGGCTCGGATGGTTAAAAGGCGGACTTTGGGTCCGGGGAGCTTCGGCTCGATTGCTTGAGTCGGACGTGTTGGTCTGGGGAGCTTCGGCTCGATTCTTGATTACGCTAATTTGCATGTGCATAACAGGAAAGTAAATTAAGGTGGTGGGTCTTCGGTATCGGAGGGTCGATGCACCGACGCCAATACGTTGACTCGGCAAGTGTGGTTAGCACTTCGCCAACAGAAGTCCGGTGCGCCAGCCGGCAAGAGTACGCAGGAGTCCGCTTCGTGCACCAAGCGTTGAGGCATACGATAGGTCTGACCGGTAGTGCTTTACTGGTTTAGAGGTGGGCGAGGCCCAACCCACCGCTTCCGTCTGCCACTACAGAGGTTTCCTGGGAGGTTACGGCTCCAGAAAGGGGGAACTAAAGGTCTGTGTGCACAGAGTCGGGTGTGTGTGTTGCACTTGCATGCCCATCATACCCACTTGCATATCATAGCATAATCGTTACCTTAAACCTTGACACCTAAAGTATAAGTGGAATGGGACGCTTATACTTTAGGACCTGCAAAACGACCCCTTAGTCTATAAGCTTGTGTGGGCAAGTTTATAAATTAAGGTTAATTTTGATATATTTAGTTACTGCTGTTTGACCACCGACACCCCAACGTATAAATCGGTATGGGACTTTTTTTATACGATGGGAGCCTTGCAAAAGACCCCTTGGCTTATATGTTTTTCACATAAGTGAAGGTTACATTTCAGATTACAGCTTATTGTCTTTATATGCTATAAAACTTGCTAGAATAGGACCGCTGCCACCTGCTCTTGATATTCTCCACCTTCAAGTCCTCCCCTTTCTTCCTCTCCGCTCGGTGCCTAGGAGCCGTGGGGGAAGGGGTGGGGGATGATAGGACTCAGTCTTTTAGACTAACGGTTTTCGAACCACATCATTTAGGGGATCGCGGAGACCAGCATGGAGGAGCAGCCCCAGAGACCGGTGCGCTTGGAGGTGGGGCAGTCTAGCTCCGGAGTTCACACAGCCGGGACCGTGAGTCTCGACCCTGAGTAGTTTTCTACTTTTGTTTCTGCATGAGAGATCTTGTAGTGAGGATTTGATGTACCGGGCATAAGCCCGTTTTGCTACTCTGATGTTACTTTCTGTGGACACTCCCTTCGTGGAGTTATATTTGTTATGTCATGTGATTCTCTGTGGACAGATAGTTTACATTTACTTCACTATTATGCTACTTTTCTGTGATCGAAATGGCCGGCAGAATCGGCGCTTTGTGGTGATGACGCTTCAGGGCGTGAAGGAGTCACCGCAAAACGGCGGTTCTGGGCCTAAGACCCCGGAGTCGAAAAAGAAAAAAAAAAGGGGGTCTTACACTAAGACACAACTTGACCCTGACTATACATGATGGGTCACATCCTAAGCTAGTGAACCTAGCCCAAATCAACTAGGGATCCAACATTGTTGGTAGAAGGACACCCTGCCAAAACCCTTTTCGACACAAGAGCAACACATTCTTTCATCTCCCACGAATTCATCGCAACAAAAGGAAATGTTTTTCGTTCAACCAGACTGTCTATACAAATCCGTTTACCGGACGCGTTGGATATGACATCTACGGAAAAATGATCGTTCCAGGTTATGCTGGGAAAAGTAGAATTTGAGATCTACGCAACGATCCAAGCAATAACTGGATTTGATATAATTAAGGGGGTGGACTGTCTAGCCGAGCACCAAGCACAAATAAACTGTTCCACGCGAGAAGTCCGGCTACAGAACCCAAATTGCCAGAGCGTCACGTTGACAGGTGTGCCCTCTGTCTCGCGTATTATTTTGACTTCTACGTAGATTGTGAAATCAGTCTGACAGAAGGACAAAGTATACCTTATCTATTTCGAGATGGAAGACAAAACCCAGGTGCTCGCCATGGTCGCAGTAGTCCGCGACTTTCCAGATATTTTCCCTGAGTCCCTCCCGGGATTGCCACCCTAGCGAGTGGTCGACTTTCAGATTGAGCTCGTGTTCGGAGCACGACGAGTATCACGAGCCCCCTACCGGATGGCCCCAAGAGAAGTGACTGAACTAAAAATCCAACTATAGGAACTAATAGATGCTGGATTCATCCGTCCTAGTTCCTCGCCCTAGGGAGCCCCGGTGCTATTCGTCAAGAAGAAGGACGGGACTCTGCGATTGTGCATCGACTACAGGGAACTAAATAAGCTTATTATATACAACACTTACCCCCTCCCTAGGATCGACGAACTGTTCGATCAGTTGCAGGGTGCATCCGTGTTCTCCAAGATGGACATGAGATCCGACTATTATCAGCTTCGAATCCAAGAGGAAGATATTCCCAAGACTGCCTTCAGCTCCTGATACGGTCTATATGAGTTCCTAGTGATGCCATTCGGGCTCACCAATGCGCCCTCCGCCTTCATGGCCCTAATAAATAAAGTCTTCGAACACTTCTTGGATCACTTTGTCATCGTCTTCATAGACGACATCTTAATCTACTCGAAGACCAAGACGGACCATACCCGACACCTGCAGATGGTGCTATTAAAGCTCCGGGAGCACTCTCTCTTCGCGAAATTCAATAAGTGCGAGTTTTGGCTAGAAGAAGTTGGATTCTTGTGCCACACGATAAACAAGGAATGAGTGGCAGTAAACCAAGCCAAGATCCAAGCAGTACAAAATTGTTCGCCACTAAGGACGGCTGCGGACATCCGGAGTTTTCTCGGTCTTGTCGGATACTACAGGAAGTTCGTCGAGGGTTTTTCCAAGATTGCCCTACCCCTAACTGCTCTCACCAAGAAAGACGTCGCATTCCAATGGACGCAGGAGTGCGAGCCTGCGTTCGTCGAACTGAAGAAGCGGCTGACTTCCGCGCCAATCCTTACGATCCCCATAGGGACCGAGGGATTCCAAATCTACATTGATGCCTACCTGAAGGGATTGGGAGCTGTTCTAATGCAGCATGGCAAGGTAGTGGCCTACGCATCTCGGCAATTGAAGCCGCACGAATTAAATTACGTAACATAGAATTAGAGTTGGGCGCCGTCATGTTCGCCCTTAAAATCCTGAGGCATTATCTGTACGGAGTAAGATGTGAGATCTTCTCCGACCACAAGAGCCTCAAGTATATCTTCACGTAGAAAGAGCTAAATCTCCGGCAGCGCCGATGGCTAGAATTCCTATGCGACTACGACTTCGCTCTCCAATATCACCCCGGTGTTGGGTACTATGTCCACATTAACCTAGATTTGATGAAGTCACCCTGGAACTAAGATGAATTAGGTTGTATTTGATGCTTTGTTTGAGTTATGTCGTTGTAGGATTCCAATGGGAAGTGTAGACCAATGTCAGTCTACAATGGGTCAACAAACACAGGACCATACAATGTAATCCCTCATTATATGACCCAAAGTGTTGACCCATGTGTAGCCTCTCTATTGGGATACACTTCATTTTCAAGCACTTGGACTATGAGAATAGAGTTGTATGCTGATTTCACCAAAGAAGAAAGAATTTTCACCTTGAAAAGTTTTCTAAGTATTCTACTCGTGTAGGTCATTAACTACTCGAGTAGATTACTTGCTTTTTACTCGAGTCAGAATACCTATACTCGAGTAGATCATTCTTCTTACTCGAGTAGTACAAATTTCACTCTCCAAGTTTTTCTAAGTAAAACACTCGAGTGAGTATATATATACTCGAGTAGTTATAGATTCTGACTCGTGTAACTGTTTTTTATCTCAAGAGTAAATTTTCTATATACTCGAGTAGTATAAGTTATATACTCGAGTAGTTCACTTTCTACTCGAGTAGTTCAAGCTTCATACTCGAGTAAACTAAATTTCCCTTCTCCTAAATATATTCTGTCATTTACTCGAGTAAGTCTTTTCCATATACTCGAGTAGATCTTATCTTCTCGAGTAGTTCAGTCTGACTACTCGAGTAGCTCATTTTCCAGTGTTCAGAAATTTTTCCAAGTCCTTTCACTCGAGTAGTTCGTCAAACCACTCGAGTATTTTTCTCACCTACTCGAGTAGTACAACTTGTACTCGAGTAGTTCAACTCCACTTCCTGTGAAACTTTTCTGCATACTCGAGTAGATCTTCTAAGTACTCGAGTAGTTGATTATATGTACTCGAGTAGTTGTCTTCAACCTACTCGAGTAGCCATGTATTATATACCCGAGTAATATTCCTTTACTTACTCGAGTAGTCCTTTACCTACTCGAGTAGTTATATACCTACTCGTGTATATCACCACCTTTTCTCTGAAATTCTTCTAAGTCCATAATTGACAGATTTTCAAATCCCGTGACATGATTGGTCCACGTGTATATCATTAAGACTAATTATGACCATTATTCTAAATCTTATATAATGTCCTGTCTAATCGACAAACCCTAACAATAATAACAAGCTTTCAGGATCAAAAATTATTGAAAAATTTCTGCAGCTGTTTCTCTCTCCAAGTCGCTGTTTCTTCTCTCTCTTCACGGAAAGAAAGCCGCCGCCGCCGCTATTTTTCTCCAGTAAGGGTTTTGATTTTCAGAGGAATCAGACTGAAGAAGTTTTACAGATCGAGATCGTTTCTCAACTGCTCATTCTCTTCCCGATCGTGTAAGACAAAGAAGAATCCAGATCTATTGCCGAGATTTTCTTCATCTTTCTGAAAGTGCGCAAAGCTTACAAGAAGAAGATCCTGGTTGCTTGCTTGCAGATCTGATAGAGAAATCATTGTTTGTATTTTCTAAAACAATTTTCATTCTTGTAGGAGAAGATTTCTCCGAGTGTAGGAGTTTTCAACTCCGAGATTGTAGGAAGTTTTGCCTTCCGAGTTGTAGATCCAGTTGGTTGGATTGAGATTGTAGGAACTTTGTTCCGAGAGTAGGATTGATTTTCAATCCGAGATAGTGGAGTAGCCGAGGCTAGAATATTGCTAGATCGGTGAGAGAAAGTGGATGTACCCAAGATCGGGGAACCACTATAAATCTTGTCTCGTCTGTGATAATTTGGTAGATAGATCTGTGCTCTGTTCTGAGATTTTTTTATTCCGTAAAAGACGCAAAACTCACATATTCACCCCCCTCTAGGTGATTTAGGTTGACAACTATTATCTTTCAATTGGTATCAAAGCGAGGTTGATCGTTAAGAGGTTAACACCTTGATCAGATCCTTCAATAGTTGTCATTTGAGATCTATCTACCATGGACAAGGCAAAGGATTTTGCCAAGCTTCCCCTATATAACAAGAAAAACTTTCCCATGTGGAAAGAAAGAATTAAATTCTTCATGGAGGCTATGGATCCGAGGATCTTCATGATAGTTGAAGAAGGTCCTTATATCCATATGACTATCCCCACTATAGATCCTACCAAGAAGGTTCCAAAGAAGCTGATGGATTTAGACAAGGACGAGATTGCACTTGTCTCACTAGACAAGAAAGCAAAAAACATTATAGCAAGTGCAGTTGATGACTCAATGCTGCAGAACTTAATCCACTGCCAATCTGCAAAGGAGATGTGACAGTCCTTGGTTACATTGATGGAAGGTACAGAAGAAGTGAGGGATGATCGGAGATCCCTCCTCAATCAGAAGTATGAAGCCTTCCGACAGGGAAGCAAAGAGACCATTGCTGATACATTTGAGAACTTTTTCAAAATAGTGAATGACCTAAGAGTCTATGGCAGAGTATTCACTAATGGAGAACTGAATGACAAGTTTCTGAGATCCCTGACTAAAGAATGGGACAACAAGGTCTGTGCCATCAGGGAGTTTGGGAAGCTGGCTGAGACAGACCCACAAAATCTCTTCAGAAAGCTTATGTTATATGAGCTCCAACTCAACACCAGGAAAGCTGAAGAAGAGAAGAACAGGTCTGCTCTCAAAGAAAAGTCTGTTGCTCTAAAGGCAGACACCTCTAAAAAGACAAAGGCTGCCTCCCCTGCTCCAGCTCCAGAAATGAGTGAAGAAGAAGAAACTTCAGAGCCAAGTACCTCAGGCTCTGAGCTATCAAAAGGAGATTTCTCACTGCTCTCACGTCAGTTCAAGAAATTCTTGAACAAGAAGAAGCAATGGAAAGGCAAGGATGCCTCCTATAGAAGATCACGACACAATGGTGATCGACAAAGAAAAGGCTCAAGTAGCCATGACAGGTAATCCTCTAAACAGAACAAATATGTTTCGACTGACATTATTTGCTATTGTTGTAATAAGCCAGGACACGTCATCGCCGACTGCCCTCACAAGAAGAAGGAGGGTGGTAGAAGAGAAGAAAAGAAATCCTCGTACAACAAAAAGAGGAAAGAGAAGAGCCTGATAGCCAAAAAGAGCAAGACTCTTAGTGACTCCGACTCATCTGAGTCGAGTGAAGAAGAAGAAGCTTATTTTGGGCTTATGGCTCAAACAGATGATGATCAAGAGCCCCAGTTCACTGGGAAGGTAAACTCTCATACCCCTCTTTTAGATTCTGAAGTCTCTGAACATGATTGTGAGGATAGCTCCTCTGACGATGAGTCAGAACTAATGGCCCAATACAAGGAGTTAATCATGGCTTACGACAAATGTCGTCGAGTCTTGAAGACTCAGGCTAAAGAGATCAAATCTCTGAAAGCCGAAGAGAGCATCTTGAGAGAGAAAGTCGCAAAGACTGACTCCCTCGAAGAAAACTTCAACAATGCTATTGAAGAATATAACAAGGCTCTTGAGCACCTTGACCTCAAAGAGAAAATCATCAAGGAACTGGAGGAACAACTTGCCGCTGAAAAGAAACTTGTTGAAAGTTTCTCGAAGCCCAAGACAGTTCTTCCATTTGTTGCTGAATTCTCAGCAAAGGCCAAGGGAGCTGGGCTAGGCCATGAAGAAGCTCCTAGTAAATCCTCTAGGAGAAATAAGTCTCAACGGAAGAATAAGGCCGCCAAAAAGGCCTTAGCCAAAGAGAAGGGGAAAGCCCCTCAAGAGCAGACCACGTTCAAGAAGGTTATATTTCCTTCAAATGAGTTTGATTTTGACTCATCCTACGGGCACTTTGCTAGGCCTACCTATGTAGAGCCAAAGTCCCGTTATCAGGGATGGACTCTACCCAGAAACTTCGGTGAAAGTGTCTTTAAGGCACCTTATGAAGAAGTTGTCCTTAAGAGCTATGGCCCTTTCAATCATGGTCATAACTTCAAGAAGGCACCAAAGCCAAAGTCCGTTGTGGAAATGCATCCTAAGGAGAAGAAGACATGTGATTGTCATTATCATGAAGCTTCTTCCTCCAAGAATGCTGACCCTGCTAGACCAAAACTCCAAGAGGTCAAGCAAGAGATCATGAGGCAAGGGTACAACAGATTTAACTGTTGGTGCTGTGGCAAGGTTGGTCACTTCGCCATTGATTGCTGGTTCAATCCCAAAAATGCCGCAACTCCTCATGTCAGCAATATGAGAAAGACCGCTCATAATGCTAACACTCGTAGGGGGAGTACTCTAACCCGAGACCAAGGACCCAAACGTGTTTGGGTTCCTAAGGCAAATTGATTATGATTGTAGGTATGTCCAAAGGCCAACAAAACGCCAATCTGGTATTTGGACAGTGGATGCTCTCGGCATATGACCGGGACTAGAAGCCTTATTCAGAACTTTACTCCAGTTGTAAACGGACCAAAGGTCATCTTCGGAGGTTCATACCGTGGAATTACAAGAGGCTATGGTATGATTACTAATGGCAATGTATTCTTCTTGGATGTGGCTTATGTCGAAGGATTGGAACATAATCTCATAAGCATAAGCCAACGCTGCGATAAAGGATACATAGTTGAATTCCATGATGATAAGTGCTTGATAAAATCCGTTGATAATATGGAAACGATTCTATCCGACACTCAAAGCATGAATATTTTCTGTTTAATTTTCATTTGTATAGATTCCTCCACACCAGTGTGCTTTTTAACAAAAGATAGTGCGTCTCTTGGTGACCAATGGCACAAGAGACTAGCACATATTAATTTCAAAACTATTAATAAATTATTTTCAATGAACTTAGTACGTGATGCACCAAATGTCAAGTGCGTCAAAGATATACCTTGTCATGCGTGCGTAAAAGGCAAGCAAACAAGGGCTACCTTTAAAAGCGTTAGTGGAAAAGACTCTAATAAATGTCTCCATCTATTGCATATAGACTTGTTTAGTCCACTACAAATTAGAAGCTTGGGAGGTAAGGATTATACACTGGTAATTGGTGATGATTACTCGCGCTTTACGTGGGTGTTCTTTCTGAAACACAAGTCAGATACCTTCGACATCTTTACTAATTTTGTCAGGCAAGTCCAGAATGAGTACAACTGCTCCATAGTCAAAATCAGAAGTGACAATGGAACGGAGTTCAAGTCTGGGGCCATGACAGAATTTTGTGAACGCTTAGGTATCTTTCATGAGTTTTCCTCTCCTCGCACTCCACAACAGAACGGAGTAGCTGAGAGAAGAAACAGAACACTCATAGAGGCCTGCAGGACAATGTTGAGCGATGCTTCACTTCCGGAGTACTTCTGGGCTGAAGCCATCAGCACTGCATGCCACATGCAAAATCAAGCACTCATAAACAAAAACCATGATAAGACACCTTACGAACTTTTAAAGGGCAGGAAGCCAACCATCTCATACTTTAGAATCTTTGGTTGTAAATGCTTCGTACTTAACAATGGTAAGTATCATACCACCAAGTTCAGCGAAAAGAGTTCTGAAGGTATTTTTGTAGGTTATAGTAGCCATAGTAAGACATATAGAATATTTAATAGAAAAACCCTGGTGGTAGAAGAATTGATACATGTTGTATTTGATGAGACGGGCTTGCTGCAAAGTAATCCGTCTAGTGTGCTCATTGACGATGCAGGTGCAAAGCTTTATAAAATCAACCCGAAAGAGCCCAATGAGGGAAAAGACGAAAAATTCTTCAGGATCACCACTCCAACCCCTATTGGGGAGGTAGATGATCAAAATGAAGAGATCGTCCAAGTTGAAGAAGTCACTCCGGTGATTGAAGATAATCCAGATGCAAGAATTCTAGAGCTCAGACATCTGAAGGATCACCCCATGGACCAGATCATAGGAGATCCCCAGGACGGTGTCAGAACTCGAAGAGGTACAACTAATGAGAATTTATATTTGAGTTTTCTCTCACAGGATGAACCGAAGAAGTTTAAGGAAGCAAACTCGGACGTATCATGGATACTGGCTATGGAAGAAGAACTAAATCAGTTCAAGCGCTGCAATGTATGGAAACTTATTCCAAGACCCAATGGAAGGAACGTCATTGGAACAAAATGGGTCTATAGGGATAAGATGGACGAAGACGGAACAATCATAAAGAACAAGGCCAGACTTGTCGCTAAAGGCTATCGTCAAGAAGAAGGAATCGACTTCGACCAGACATATGCTCCAGTGGCAAGTATGGAGGCAATAAGGTTGTTCCTAGCATATGCTGCATTCAAAGGCTTCACTGTATATCAGATGGACGTGAAGTCTGCCTTCCTAAATGGTAACATAAAGGAGGAAGTGTATGTGGAACAACCTCCAGGTTTCGTTGATCCTAACTTTTCTGATTATGTCTATTTCCTGCACAAGGCCCCATATGGTCTGAAACAAGCTCCTAGAGCTTGGTATGAGACGCTGTCTACCTTTCTACTTGAGAACAAGTTCACAAGGGGAAAGATAGACAAGATATTATTTCTTAGGGAAATAAAAGGTAAGTTTTTGCTAGTGCAAATCTATGTCGACGACATCATTTTTGGCTCTACAGACGACAACCTCTACAAAAAGTTCTCAAAACTTATGCAAGGGAAGTTTAAAATGAGCAGTATAGGCGAGCTGAAGTATTTCTTAGTGCTTCAGGTGAAACAATCTGAAGATGGAATTTTCATCTCGCATACCAAGTTTACCAAAGAGCTGATTAAGAAATTCGGAATGGAGAACGCAACCTCTATGAGGACTCCAATGGGTTCAACTATGTCTCTAGACAAGGATGAAAAAGGGAAACCTTTTGATGAAACCAAGTACAGAAGCATAATTGGATCCTTGCTCTACCTTACTGCCAGTAGACCCGACATAATGTTTTCAACATGTGTCTGTGCTAGATTTCAGGTGAACTCTAAGGAATCTCACTACGCTGCTGCAAAGCGGATTTTGAGATACCTTAAAGGTACACCAAATCTTGGCTTATGGTACCCAAGAAGTAATGACAATGAACTAATTGGTTTTTCAGATGCAGATTTTGCAGGAAGCAAAGATGACAGGAAAAGCACCTTCGGGACTTGCCAATTCTTTGGAAGAAGGCTAATCTCCTGGAGTAGTAAGAAGCAGAACTGTGTCGCAATCTCAACGGCCGAGTCAGAGTACATCTCTGCAGGCAGTTGTTGTGCACAGCTACTCTGGATAAAGAATCAATTTGAGGATTACAACATGAAGTTCAAGAATGTCCCATTGTTTTGCGACTCTTCCAGCGCAATTGCAATAGCCAACAATATAGTCTCGCATAGCCGGACAAAGCATATCGAGCTAAGGTATCATTTCATCCAGAGCATGTAGAGCATGGGGACATAGATCTCCAATACGTCTCCACAGACAGGCAAGTTGCAGATATTTTCACGAAGCCGCTGGACGAGACCAAGTTCTCACTCTTCAAAATGGAACTTGGGATGCTCAACAAAGAAGATTAGAGAAGTTTGGATTTCAAGAAAGCAAAGAAAATTAAAGGGTTAGTCAAAATTTGGCATTTCAAAATTTTTTTTCTTACTGACTCGAGATAGACTTGACCTACTCGAGTAATCAAAGGACCTACTCGAGTAACTTCCATTGACCTACTCGAGTAATCAAAGGACCTACTCGAGTAACTTCTATAGACCTACTCGAGTAACTCCCGATCTACTAGAGTACATCTTTTATCTCTCGTGTATGTGCCTCCTAGCTTTCAAATTTTCCTGTGCCGCCTCTTCTATGGTTTAAGTTATTTCCTTCTCGATTAATTAGACCTAAACCTAGGGTTTATAAATACGAATTTCTGAAAATCTCTCTACATGAAATCATTTCACTCTCTCGTGTACCTGGCTGCCGTTTCGTATTCCTTCAAGAAGTTGCAGAGCCGCATCATCTTCCTCTCTTCCCGTCAAGCAAGAATGATGGCCGCCTCCTCCAAGATCGGCGTGGGATTGGAACTCATTGCCGCAGGGATTGCAGAACTTTCGGATGATTTCCACAATTTATTGATTCTACTAGACACCGCAGGGCTATCCTTCATCCTGCAAGAACTGTGTCGAATCCTTTTCCCTGAAGTAGCAGAATTCTTCAAGAACCTCAAGGTCAAACGGAATGGACAACTTCTGAAATCCAAAGTGAAAGGTATGACAATCAAACTCACCAAGACTACCGTCTCTCAACTTCTCAAATTACTGATAGTGGACGAAGAAGACGACCTATATGAAGACGATTCTGACAGAACATGCCTATTCTGTGGTATTCCATCTGACGCTCAGTACATCAAATGCTCAGATATGAATGCAGAGGGAAAATTTCTTGTTGATGTCATCGGTAAAATCTTTCTCTGCAAGACTAATTCTATAAGAGATATTACTCTGTACTTCTTTGATATCATGCAAGCTATAGTCTGTCGTAAACAGTTCCAATTTGGGTTGATGATTCTTGACAAAATCAAGGATAGTGTTAAAGCCCCCAATTTTTCCAGGATCATCTCTCTCATCCTCCATGAGTTAAATCCTCAGCTATTCAACTTCTCCAAAGGGACCCCTCTTCACCACATGAAGAAGGTCTCAATTCAGTCCATTCAGAGATGGGAATTAAAACTGAAGAATGCTGCCCAAGCCGCTAAGGTTCCAGAAGTTCCATCATTAGCAGACAGGACTCCATCTCCCTCTCCTCATCATGTGTCCAGCTCCTCTGGTGCACCAAGTGAGGGGGAGCCTGCTCCATCTCTTTCACACAGATTACCTTCATCTCAACAAGGATTCCCCTCTTCTCCTGCTCCATTACCTCTTCCCTACCTAAAACTCCACCTACACCACCATCAGATCAGCAACCTCAAGAAGATCTGCTCTCCTCTGAAGCTGCAATTAATGCCATGATAGCTGAGCTGACCTCAGAAGATCCTCCCTTTCAACAATCAGCACAATCTCCAGTGCCATCTCCTCAAAAATCTCCTGTTGCTCCTCCAGAACAGGTAGAAACAACTCTCCTCTCTAATGAAAACTCTCCAGCTCCAAATCTTGCTTCTACTCAAACCCAGGCAGAGAGTATTCTTATCTCTGATAAGCCCTCTCCAGAACCTGTTGAGGCTCCTCTCAGGAATCTGAATTTCTCCATCCCCACTGTACTTGATGAAGGGGCTGGTCTGATTCCTACCTCCAGAGCCCAAAGCTCAGTCCTCATTGCAGAGATACCCCTCTAGACTGCTCCTCCTCTTCCAACCCCATCAGCTGCTCCTTCAACTGCTGCTCCTGCCTCACCAGATTTGCTGTCTCAGATATCCATCCTGCTGCAAGACCAAAAGAATTACTTTGAAACTTCTCTAGCTGCTGTCACTGCCAAAATCACTGCTCTGGAAGCTGAAATGAGCAGGGGCTTTGCGAAAATCCAGCATAATACTGACAAGCTCAAATACTTGTTTCAACTTGGTGGAAAAGCCCTAGACCACACTATAACTAGTGTTGGAGAAGTTATGGAACAGGGTGTCACCCTTGCCAACAATCAAATGGAACTGGACAAAAGGGCTGAGGCAACTAAGATGAAGATATGTGAAGAAGTTGGTCTCTTTAAAGAAGCTGCTATTGGGAAACTATCTGTTGAAGTCAGAAAGGGGGAGGGATTAGTAAAAGAATATCTAGAAAAATCTTCTGCTCTCCAATAGGAACTTTGGGAAACTCATGTGCAGAAAATTAAGGCTGATGTGTTAGCCCAGATACCGAGTGTCAAGTTCCATACTTATGACACTGCTGTATGGATACATAATCAAATCCTACCTGAATTTCCTGCAGACCCAAATATCATTCCCCATCACTTGAATCCTCTAGCCACAGATGCCTCTGCCCCAGCTGCTCCTCTGCAACCTTCTTTCTCTCCAAGGCCTGGAGACTCAGTTGCTCATCCAGAGACATATACTCAAGGCTGGGAAGAAGATCCTGCTAATATTTTCCTTCATGCTCCTCCAGAGATCCAAACCTCCAAAAAGAAGAGAAAATATGGTGAAGGTCCTTCTGCTAGTAGATCAATTCCTGTTCATGCTGCTGAAAAATGATCTGCTGCTGTTTATGCTGAAGTCTGGTCTCCCACTTCCAAATCCTTGATTCTAGATACTCTAAAACTGGTAATGGACTTTGATGAGAATTGGAACCTGCACTATAGCTCTCAGGAATGAGAATTATATGAGAAATCCTTGAGCAAGAGAAGAATTTATGATAGAGAGTATGGAAGGAATAATCTTGCTGCTCCTCCTAGGCCTCCCATATATTATCCTAAGCCATTCAGCTACCAAAGGAGACAACAAGAGAAATTAGACAGACAATAGAACCTAGGCTAAATTTCAAGGAATTTTTAGAGTGTGAAATGAATGACTGTAGAATTGATAAATTTGGATATTCTTATTTATATAATTCTAAGTTTTAGCTCTCATTATCTTTTTCATAGTTTCTTGCCTACTTGAACACATTTTTCTACTTAGCACTTTTTATGTCTATAATTCACCTCAGTGTAAAGGGTTCTGACTTCAACAAATAGGGGGAGATTGTTGGGTACTATGTCCACATTAACCCAGATTTGATGAAGTCACCCTGGAACTAAGATGAATTAGGTTGTATTTGATGCTTTGTTTGAGTTATGTGGTTGCATGATTCAAATGGGAAGTGTAGACCAATGTCAGTCTACAATGGGTCACCAAACACAGGACCATACAATGTAATCCCTCATTGTATGACCCAAAGTGTTGACCCATGTGTAGCCTCTCTATTGGGATACACTTCATTTTCAAGCACTTGGACTATGAGAATAGAGTTGGATGCTGATTTCACCAAAGAAGAAAGAATTTCCACCTTGAGAATTTTTCTAAGTATTCTACTCGTGTAGGTCATTAACTACTCGAGTAGATTACTTGCTTTTTACTCGAGTCAGAATTCCTATACTCGAGTAGATCATTCTTCTTACTCGAGTAGTACAAATTTCACTCTCCAAGTTTTTCTAAGCAAAACACTCGAGTGAGTATATATATACTCGAGTAGTTATAGATTCTGACTCGTGTAACTGTTTTCTATCTCAAGAGTAAATTTTCTATATACTCGAGTAGTATAAGTTATATACTCGAGTAGTTCACTTTCTACTCGAGTAGTTCAAGCTTCATACTCGAGTAAACTAAATTTCTCTTCTCCTAAATATATTCTGTCATTTATTCGAGTAAGTCTTTTCCATATACTCGAGTAGATCTTATCCTCTCGAGTAGTTCAGTCTGACTACTCGACTAGCTCATTTTCCAGTGTTCAGAAATTTTTCCAAGTCCTTTCACTCGAGTAGTTCGTCAAACCACTCGAGTAGTTTTTCTCACCTACTCGAGTAGTACAACTTATACTCGAGTAGTTCAACTCCACTTCACGTGAAACTTTTCTGCATACTCGAGTAGATCTTTTAAGTACTCGAGTAGTTGATTATATATACTCGAGTAGTTATCTTCAACCTACTCGAGTAGCCATGAATTATATACCCGAGTAATATTCCTTTACTTACTCGAGTAATCCTTTACCTACTCGAGTAGTTATACACCTACTCGTGTATATCACCACCTTTTCTCCGAAATTCTTCTAAGTCCATAATTGACAGATTTTCAAATCCCGTGACATGATTGGTCCACGTGTATATCATTAAGACTGATTATGACCGTTATTCGAAATCTTATATAAGGTCCTGTCTAATCGACAAACCCTAAAAATAATAACAAGCTTTCAAGATCAAAAATTATTGAAAAAATTCTGCAGCCGTTTCTCTCTACAAGTCGCTGTTTCCTCTTTCTCTATTCATGGAAAGAAAGCCGCCGCAACCGATGTTTTTTCTCCGGCAAGGGTTTCGATTTTCAGAGGAATCAGACTGAAGAAGTTTTACAGATCGAGATCATTTCTCAACTGCTCATTCTCTTCCCGATCGTATAAGACAAAGAAGAATCCAGATCTGTTGCCGAGATTTTCTTCATCTTTCTGAAAGTGTTGCAAAGCTTACAAGAAGAAGATCCTGGTTTCTTGCTTGCAGATCCGACAGAGAAATCATTGTTTGTATTTTCTAAAACAATTTTCATTCTTGTAGGAGACGTTTTCTCCGAGTGTAGGAGTTTTCAACTCCGAGTTTGTAGGAAGTTTTGCCTTCCGAGTTGTAGATACAGTTGGTTGGATTGAGATTGTAGGAACTTTGTTCCGAGGGTAGGATTGATTTTCAATCCGAGATAGTGGAGTAGCCGAGGCTAGCATATTGCTAGATCAGTGAGGGAAAGTGGATGTACCCAAGATCGGGGAACCACTATAAATCTTGTCTCGTCTGTGATAATTTGGTAGATAGATCTGTGCTCTGTTCTGAGATTTTTTTTTATTCCGCAAAAGACGCACAACTCACCTATTCACCCCCCTCTAGGTGATTTAGGTTGACAACTATTATCTTTCACCCGGGAAAGCTAACAGAGTCGCTGACGCCTTGAGCCGCCAGCCTGCGATAGTCGGGAGTTGGATGGAGCAGATCCCTAAGGAACTATTTTAGTCCTTGATGGACTTGTAGATTACCCTGTTTGCCCGAAGAGGTCCGGAAGAGTACTATTCTCAGCTGTATTGGATGGAGATCCAATGCGACATCGGGGACCGGATACAAGAAGCCCAGAAGATCGACCCGGAGGTAATGCCGATCATTCGATCTCTACAAGGAGGGGCATGGGAGGATTATAATCTGCATGATGGGATTCTACAATTCAAACATCGCATATTCGTTCCCATTATCCGAGGAATTCGTAAGGAAATTCTACAAGAGGCCCATCAGTCCAGGTACTCGATTCACCCTGGCGTAGTTAAGATGTACGTGGCCCAGTGTCAGACCTGTCAGAAGGTTAAAGCTGAATGTCGCAGTCCAGGAGACCTATTACAGCCCCTGCCGATACACGAATGGAAGTTCGAAGATATCTCCATAGACTTCGCCCACAACCTACCTTGATCCCATACTGGGAATGACTCAATTTGGGTGGTCATAGATTGACTCACCAAGGTAGCGCAGTTCATACCAAATCGACAGGGTGACAGAGTGGATATTCTGTCCAGAATGTTCCTAGAACAAGTTGTCTGATTTCATAGAGTACCAAAGTCCATCGTATCAGATCATGACAGGCGTTTCACATCTAAGGAGTGGAGGCAGGTACAGGCATACTTAGGAAGAAAATTGTCCTTCAGCACTGCCTTCCACCCGCAGACAGATAGACAGACAGAGTGGACAGACCGAACGATGGAGGATCTTCTTCCATTGTGCATAGTGGAGCACAATGAGCCGTGGGAGCAACTATTGCCGTTAGTCGAATTTTCATACAATAACAGCTACCAGACTAGCATTAAGATGGCTCCATATGAGGCATTATATGGAAGACGTTGCCGAACCCCGTTAACTTGGGCTCAGGAAGAGGACCCAGAATCCTTGGGAGTGGCTTACATTTATGACACTAGGACAGCAATACGACTGATCCAAGAGAGAATGCGGGAAGCGTAGAGTCGACAAGCCAAGTACTATGATGCGCGACACCGACTGGTGGAGTTCAACGTGGGGGAATGATTTTTTTTGAAAATAAAGCCCATGCATGGTGTCTCCCGACTGAGAAAGCAGAAAAAGTTAGATCCCCGCTACTTGGGCCCCTATCCGGTGATAGAGCATGTTGGCCCTGTCGCCTATCGTTTAGCCTTACCCCCAGAGTTGGGGAATCTTCACGATGTATTTCATGTCTCTTCCTTGAGACGAGTCCTGCGGCAACAAGAGCAGCAGCTTCCTACCCCACCGGCACAACTACAGTCAGATAGATCTGTCCAGCTCGAACCCGTCAGAGTAGTAGATTACAAGGTGTATACACTACGTAACAAGACCATCCTGATGGTTAAGATACTATGGTCAAACAGCGGACGAGAGGAGTTCACGTGGGTACCTGAAGCACTCCTTCGAGAGAAGCACCCAGAGCTCTTTCCCCAAGTATGCTACATTTTCCCCCTACTTCAAGCGAATTTTCGGGGACGAAAATCCTTTTATTTTTATTGGATTGTGACATCCCAACTTTTATTGGGCCACTAAAGCCCTAGTGGGCCCAATAAAAGTGGCCTGAACCCTACCCATGACTCGATGGGAGATAACATCAGGCGGGAAATAGAGCTAGAGAATTCCGAATTGAGTTCTGTCAGTTCCTGTGACCTTGTATAGTCGATACGAGTGCATCAAAACTCGTTCAGTTGGTCCCCGAGGTCATATAGTGGATGCGACCATTCCTCGTAAAACGCAACAAGAGCGAGATTTTGGATATCGAGCTAGAGAACTCCGAAGTAAATTCTGTCGATTCATGTGACCTCATATAACCTAGACAGGTGCATCAAGACCCGTCAAGGCATAATCCGAGATCTAATGACAGATTTAGACACTTTGACCGTTTTAGCGCTCTGCGACACGCAAATTTTGGACTTTCGCCAAATGGACTCCGATTCAACCCCAGTCAGTGGTGTTGGACTCGTGTGGTCAATACGAAGTTGACGGAAGTCGTCCCAGTCAATTTCGTCGATAATTGGTAAACTCATGGTCAAATCAAGCACAGTCGTGCACCAAAAAGAATGCGCACACCAATTGTGACACGACACCCGAATTTTGACCCGACCCCGATGACTTGGACCCACTTTGACTTTGACCAGCAAGGGGGACCCACCCTAGGGTTGAATTGGTCAAACTCACCCCCTAAAAACTCATTTTTGGATTTTTGTCCAAATAAGGTCCCATCTCCTCTCCATGGGTGAATGGTCCTCCCCTCCCCCCCCCCCCCCCCCCCCCCCCCTCACTCCTCTTTGGGCCCCCAATCAGCAAACTCTACCTTAGAACAAGTGGAGGCCCATCCACTATCTCTCTCTCCTCTCTCTCGCCCTCTCTCTCTTTCCCACCCAAAAGCCCAAGCCCAAAGGGGGCTTAACCTTTTTCCCCATGTGGGGAAAACTCTCCTGAACTCCAGCTGTCCTTGGAGAGCTGGAGGGTGGGATTAATCCCTCCCTAAGGAGGGATTAGTCCCACACCAAGTATAGGAAGGGAGACCCCTCCCCTCTAATCTATAAAAGGCCCTCCCCCTCTTCCCCCCTAAGCCTCTGAGCAACCCTTCCCGACTCCTGCCCCCCCCCCCCCGCCCCTGTCGGAGCCCTGGTGGTCGGAAAAAGCGAGGACGAGGCCCCTCCCCCCTCCACCACCGCAACCTTGGAATGGCCAACCAGGACGGCCCCTCTCGAGCCCACTAGACCCAGGTGGAATATCTCTCCCTCGCCCTTCCATATTTTGGACGTTGTGCATGCGCCTCCCGGCGGCGGAGCGCTTCCGGCGCCACCCGAGACTTGTTCAAGGCTAGGTGGTGCCCAGGGAGGAGAGCTCCTCCCTCAGCGGCGGTGGTGGCGCTAGGGGAGTACTAGACCACTTGGGGCGGTGACCCCCAGCGGCGGAGAGCGGCAGTGCCGCCGAAAAATGCGGCTCCGACGGCACTCGCAAAACAGAGCAAGCTCTGTTTAGTGCTGGCGGCGGCCGACGGCATATGTCCACCGGGCCACCGCCGACGAGAAGCCTGACCCCCGGTGTGCCGTCCGGGGGTGGACTGGTATGCAGCCAACTGCCCGAGGAGCGGGGGTGGTGCAGTTGCGCAGGGAGCAGGGCCACCGCCACCCCAGGCCCTCGGGTTGAAAATTCCGGTGATGGTCGGCGGAGCCAGGCCGCCGGACCACCGCCTAGAGAGTCGCCGACCCCTGGTGAGTTGATCGGGGCTGGCGACAACAGCTGGCGGAGGCTGGCCGGCTGTGGTGGAGGCTTCCACCCTCCACACTGCCGGGAAGCAGTAGTGGCCGTCGGATCTCATGATGAGATCGGACGACCCTGATTATCTAAATCCCCCCCCCCCCGCCTCAGCATTAGCGAACCCCACAGCGGATCCGCTGCCGATCCCCTGTAGGGACAGAAGGACAAAGAACGTCTTGCAGCTCAATTTCAGCCGCAGGATTAGGTTAATCTGCTATTGGCAGACCAAATCAAGGGCAAAGGACTTGGAAATTGTTTGGGCCAAACCTAGGACTCTAGGAGAAAAGTGACAAATATGAAAAATATTCCCCATAATAAGGGCTACCTCCACAAAAATTTTGAAAATTTTTGGAGTTAATTTAGTATTTTTTAAAGCCCAAATAAAATTTGTTAGGCTAAATTAAAAGCCCAAAATACTTTGAAAAAATTATAAAAAAATTACTAGGCTTATTTTAGGTCCTCCCAAGGGTTGTATTAAAATTTGGGATCACGAGGATAGGTTTCGATATTTTTCCTAAAATATTGGAAGCCTAGGGTCGCGCACGGATCTTTATTCCGCTCGTTTTCCCTAAAAGATGGAAATTGGAGCGCGCGACCACCCCTTTATATTCAAATAAGTATTCCAAACTATTTTATCAACGAGAGCGGGCAAGACAAGTAACTATGCCCCGAGATTTCCGAGATTTCGAAAAACTGTCGAGCGCCACGACTCTTGGGTGATTTGGGCACGCTCGGAAGGTGAGAGTACGAGTGATGACTTGGAGTCGTCCCTGACGACTAATAAGAATGTAACTCCTAGCCAACTCTTGATTTAATTAAGCCGTAATAATTATGACGCAACCAAATTAATTGAATCCTAATAATTGATGTAACCTATTGAAATCTCCTTTAAAACTGAGATGAAACTGAAGCCTCCTAGATGGAGTGATTACACTACTAAACATTTTCTTTGTGTTTTCTCCAGTCTCGTACTTGTCAAGTTTATTTCAGAACTTTCTATTCAGTACTACTCCAGTCTCGTACTGGTCCAGTTTATTTCAGTACTTTCTATTCAGTACCACTCCAGTCTCGTACTGGTCAAATTTATTTCAGTACTTTCTATTCAGTACCACTCTAGTCTCGTACTGGTCAAGTTTATTTCAGTACTTTCTATTTATTACTAGTCCAGTCTCGTACTGGTCAAGCTTTTCTCAGTACTTTCTATTCAGTATAACTCCAGTCTTGTACTGGTCAAATTTTCATTCCAGCACTATAAGCATCTTAATCCCGGGTCCTGCTCTGATGAGCAGTCGTTGCTAAAGTTGAGCCTTAGTTGGGGATACCTGGAGTTGAATTAGTCCTCCAAGTCTAGCCCCAAATAATGCGATCCCTCGCTCCTTGTTGAAAGTAGAGCTAAGCGCCAACACCCGAAGTCTAAAGCCTAGTAGGGGAGGCCAACGTAGACCCGGTGTATATATATTGTTTGCCTTTTATTTGATTGTTTGTAAATTACTTATGGTGAAATAGTGGCTGGTCAGTCACTCCCGCAGACCATTCGTACCGGTGTGGGAAGGTCGACGACTCAAGGCGATAGGGAGATGAGTACCACGGGTGACCGACCGTTATATTATTCCCCGTCGGGTTTTTACTCCGCTGGTCGGCCAAAACGATTCACGAGATGTCTATCACATCCAAGAGTACACAAGGTTGTACGTTAGGGCCTGGGGTTGTACGACATGATCACCCCTAGAAGTGGCAGGACTGGCCACTATCACCGACGGCCACATCGGTGAGACCCGCGGCGCTCGCTACCCTGCTAGAACAGAAGCGGTCCAAACTATGTCGACATAGGGTTTGTGTGCGCGGCTATGAATGTATGTAGTGTGTGCGCGGCTATGAATGCCTGCTGTGTGTGTGCGGTTGTGAATGCCTGCGATAGAATTCAGGATATGAAAACCTGATGTGTTGATGATCTAGTGGAGCCTTGTTATAAATGATTTATATTGCTGCTGCTTTTCTTTCCAGATATACTATCCTGCACTCTTTTATAATTGCTCCTAGCTGTATATATATGAAATGTTGTGCTAACCCTCTCTTGCTTCGGCTATTTACTTGTTGCGTGGGTGTGTGCTCGTCCCCAAGATATGGATATGGGGAGGAGATTTGTTTCCACTTAGTTCTGTGACTAACAATTATTTAAATAACCATTCACAGGAGGTGGAGCACCATAGTGACCCGCTGCCGCAGGAGATTATGCCAGCAGCTAGTACTACTCGAGCAGATGCACCCTTGCCGTACTCAGAGTTTAGAGATGTGAGTATCGCCAAGTAGCGTAGATATAGACAGTATGAGTAATATATGTAGCACATATATAGCCCACAGGCTTATATAAATGCTTAGGCTTCTGCCTTAGAACATCTGTGTTATTGATATGTTATATATATGCAATCATTTCCTATTAATGCTTCTGCTATTCTTTGATGGGTTGTGAATATTATGATTCAAGCCGAGCAAGGCGGCCATCTAGTGTTTAGATAGGGTGGATCGTTTTCCTTAAGGAGCACTGGGTGGACGTCTTGGGCCAGTAGTACCCCTCTGGCCCGACTCGGGCAAAGGTTCGGGGGGGGGGGGGGGGGTGGGGGAGTCGAGGCCACCTGCAAGGCGAGTCTCTACACCATATACCATCGTAGGGACAGCTCAACATCCCAAGCCCCGCCCCAAATGAGAAGATCACCTTCTCCTGGAAGGATATGCCGGATCATGAGGATCCATTTTGCGATGCGCTGGTAATCCAAGCAGCCATCGAGAATTTCACTGTCTCCTGAATCCTCATTGATAACGAAAATTCCGTCAATGTCGTCTTTAAGAAGACGTTTGATGCGATGAAGGTGGAGGCCAAGAGGGTGCTGGCCTTGGACGGACCTTTGTTCGGGTTCTTTGGGGAAAGGAAGGAAGTGGAAGGGGCAGTGGGACTCCATGTCACTTTGGGGGGCTAGTCCAGAAACTACAGGTTCATCATCGTGGATACTCCTAGCAGCTATAATGCAATATTTGGGCGACCCCTCATCAGCGCCTTCACTGCATATCCTCATCTTTGCACCAATGCCCTAAGTTCAACACCGACGAAATCCAGGTCTGGATCCCGGGAGACCCAAAGGTGATGAGGCAGTTCCACGTCACGGCGGTCAATACTAACTCGTGGCAGGAGGGAGCCGAGGAGCTGGAAATAAGGATGGAGGAGTTGTCCAGGAAGGATGCCATGAGGGGAGAAGAGATGGAGATGGAGGAGGTGGAGATCCACGCCCATGTAGTGGCAGCAGATGAAGTTTCAGAAGAGCATGCCTAGGGGATGATATTGGAAGAAGTCGAGGAGGAGGAAGCCCTTGTCCCGGTGAGAGGGAAACATGGGAGTGGGAAGAGTAGTTGCAACTAGAAGTAGTGGAAGAAGTGGTGGAGCTGGAAGTCCTCACCCAGGGAGGAAGGGTGGAGAAGGTGCGAGTCAGTGGGGGGCTGAGCCAGAGGATCATCAGAAGATGTTGGAGTGCATCTAGAAGAACATGGACATCTTTGTATGCAGTGCGAAGGACATGTCAGGGATTGTGGCGGATGTGGCTTGCCACCACCTCATTCTTGATCATTATGCTCGCCCCATCTAGCAAACGATGTGGTTATTTGTCGATAGGCTGGCTGAGCCCATCAAGGAGGAGGTGTGTAAGCTTCTTAAGGTTGGGTTTGTATCAGAGATCAGTACCCAGGCTGGGTCTCCAACGTGGTGATGGTTAAGAAGGGAGATGGGCGCTGGATAATGTGTATTGATTTCTCACTTTTAAATAAAGCATGCCCTAAGGATTGTTATCCCCTGCCTCAAATCGAAGCACTGGTTGACTTAGCCGTCATTTTTTCTCTAATGAGTTTTCTAAATGCATTTTCAGGATACCACCAAATCAGGATGCACCTGCCAGACATAAAGGATGTTTCCTTCATTACAAGAGACAGGTGCTACTATTATAAGATGATGCCCTTTGGGATGAAGAATGCAGGGGCAACGTATTAACGAATGATGAACTTAGTCTTCCAGGAGCAAAAGGGAAAGAATTTGGAGGTGTATGTGGACGACCTCATGGTGAAGCGTAGGGATACGAGATCCCATCTCCAAGATCTGGAGGATGTAATGGCCCGACCTTACCGTCTGTGGGCTCATCCCACTAAGATTAGCACGGCGCCGCTACCGGGCTGCAACCCAAGCACCCCAAAGCCTCTCCGCGCCTGTTTCTCAG